>JAAVTS010003836.1:323-11604 GCA_022845575.1 Baylisascaris ailuri | reverse complement strand
TATATATAATGTTGTAATTGCACTTATCAGTGCTGAATAATTCCAACAATTTTTTGTAGTGAACATTTACAAAAAGGGGAACTTAATGCACAAACAGACTGACGACTGATTGCGACTAACGAGTTCATTAGAAGAATGAAAATCCAGAAAGATTGGGGGGTTGATGAAGAGGAAACCTTAGTTTATTACACTTGATTTATGCTTGTCCCCCCTTCCTTTCTCTCCCCTGTCTCTCTTATTCTTTTCTGCCCGTTCACTTGATAACATACGAAATAGAAGCGATAGCTATTCGAAATGCAAATGCACCTTGGCTAAGCAGTTTGTCAACAAAAGAGATCCCCTTGACGGAACTATTGTAGAAAGTCTAGGAAGCAGGAAAATAGAACTTGAAATTTTAGCATATAAAAAGCTATGTATTTTGCTGTAAGATACGAAAAATAAATTATTAATCACAATGATTTCCAGAATCTATTTAGATAAGAAAACTTCAAGCATCAGACAGTTGTTGATAACCAAAACAATTTAATAGTAGTTAGAAAGCAGTAAAATCCTAACGAATGATGCACATAGTAGGGAGAAAATTATAAAATAAAAAAAAAGAAAAAAGAATATTTAGCATACTATTTCACTAAAGAATGTTGCCTTATTATATCACTTTTATCTAAAGTACGATCCACACCCAATGAATAATATCGGACACGAGAAAAAAATATGATGGCAAAATAAAATCACAACTCTGTTAAATTTTTCCGAGAATTTGAATTTTTTTGCGAAAATTTTCAATTATCGCATCAAATTCTTATGAAAATGAGAAAAAAATTTCGTACATTTTACTATAATGAAATAGCCCATGACTTGTGTTGTGTAAACTTTCGTGCATAAAACAAAATTCTTTCATTGTCCGGAAAAATGAGCGCTATTCTGAGACCAATTATTGTTTGAATGATTTTGTGAACTTTTGGGAAAGCACATTATGGCAGCGCAGTGTCTGTGTGCGTGTTCGATTGGCAAATTCAATTTGTCGGTCATGCAAGATACGATAACGAAATTATGGTCATTCATATCATCCTATCCCTTTATTTTATTGGAATTTAATCGTATTTCCTCAACTGAGCAGCTTATTTTCTACATTGATATTAGTCAAATAAAGGCTTTATAAAATGCTTAGCTCAATTCTCTATTCATCTATTTTTAGCGATTAGTTTTATGTTAACGATTTGTTTAACTGATTCAATCAGTTCTTGAGAAAATGCGCCATTATATGCATTTTGCTTTTTTTTTTTCTTAGATTTTAATACGAATGATAATTGTACGGAATGGAAAAGTGCAAATCTTAGCTATTTTAGTCAAATTTTTTTCCCCCTTTTTTCTTTCTCACGATGGAATTCACTGTTTTTATACAATAGAAGTGCATTATATGGGTGTAATCTTTCAAGAAATCACTTAAATAGCGATGTGAACCTCAAATGCGATTAGCTTAAATGAAATAGACCTCGAAATATCTATAAATGAGCAATTTCCTTCAGTTTAACCAAGTAAAAAAAGGATTCATTCTGAATTACCGAAAGGAGACGAGATTTTCACACTTTGACTTCTTTAGATTCCTATTTCATGTTACATAAACACAGTCTACCAAGAACGATTCTTTACTATACTCTAAATAGAAAATTCTTTGCAAGAATTGTAGCTTAAAATTTGCATACCCCGCAATAATGGAATCTATAAGGTTATCATCATCGAAAGACTTGATGAATTCAACATCGTTCGCATTAATCGTCCGTCTATCTAGTGATAGCTCTAACCATTTCAATTGAAACAACAAACAATTTCCTATCAGAAGCAAAAAAAAAGGAGTAAAAGATTAGTTAAATCTCTCAAATAAACATGAAGCTTAAATGAAAACAACAACGAAACGATTATGAAATAAATATGAATTCATCTGAGATAACTTTTGAATTTTTTCTAATTCTCCTAAGAATACAAGTAATTGGCATGATATCTGTTTACTAATGGAACTATTTGTGAAAAAAACATAGAGGATATCCACTCTAAAAGTAAACTAATACTAATTAAGTAAATAAATAAGTTGATTTCATAAGCGATATAAAACAACAAAAAGTTCAAATATTATTAAAATCTACGCGAAATTCTCGATTGAAAGATGCTAAAAGAATAGTGGACGATTTTGAAGTCCACCTTCTTTACTTATATATTTGCTACATTCAATTAAACCCCAAATAGCCATAAGGATAAACTCTAATATTGCATAGGTAAAATTGCTCACGCATGATTAAATTAGTGACGCTTTAATTAAGAAGAGAAATAAAATTCTTGGAAAATCTGATCCTCAAATTGATTATCATCATTTATCAAATATTCATAGTAACTTTATTTCAAAGATATCTGAAGTTGCTGGATATGTCTAAGCATACGTCATAACAGAAAAATTTTTTAATTCCCTAATTCAATCGTTATACTCTTATAACGTAAAACTAATAGATGGCATGATTGATTCTTCATATTACAACATACACATTGCACACTTAAAATATGCATATAAACATTCGCTTCTGTTAGTGTGTTTCATATGATAATAGTAATAGTGAAAAAAAAAAAAACTAATAAGAGTGAATAAAAATATGCCTACTATCACTGATAGTAACGTTAGTGATAATATTAACACTCATAATAATGGCAACAATACTGATAAAAATTATGATAAGATTATTGATAATAAAGATAAAAATAAATGAGTATTTATTTTACTTATTTGCAAACAATGTGGTTAACGCCGTATCAGTCACGTACAATACAGCATCCCATAGTTTTATGTATTGTCATGTTTATCACGGCGGTAACCAGTAAGGCTATGCGCTTTCTTCTTCAACTGGCAAACAACAACCACTTACTGTCATTGGTCAATTTTAGTGTTTTCCATTACACTATCGACATAACGATGACGCTATAGAAAGAGTGTAATTATTTTTGAAGAAAAACCATAAATAACAATATAGGAATTAAAAAAATCTAGGAGAAACTATGAAAAAAGAATGAGGAGTCATGATTGAGAAGAGAATTTTCAATGAGAAAAGAGATCTAAGAAAAGAGAGGATTAAAACATACCTGCCACATCCATTTCATTGTCCAATGTGAAGAGAGCTGTGAACGAAGCCAAAACAATTCGGCCGATAGGTTCAAATCACGATAGATTCCCATCATCGAAGTAGCCGTATGTAATAATTCATACAATTTCAACCATATACTACTTCGTTGTTGTACTTTTTGCGGCATACTAGTTGACCAAGAATTGCGTCCCACACAAGTATGTTCAACGATCTCTTCACTTCCTTTCACTCGTGCTCTTATATTTAATTTCTCTTCCTTTATTCTTTCTACATTTATATCTGGCGTTACCAGCTCGACGATATTTGATGGCTTTTCCAAGTGTGCCTCTTCTTCACCGAATAAATACGTTGTTCCCTTGCATGAATGATCATCCAAAAGACTATTTGATCGTTTCTTTTTTTGTATAGTCATTGATGCACGATTCGATGATGACAGTCGATAGTTGAATTTGCCGATCTGATTGGATTGCAATGGCGTACCTGAGAGAATACCACCACCTTTATGAGGAATATTTGATATAGGCATGCCATATGCCATTCTCGATGGTTTGATGTTAGTAGTAAATATTCTACTACTGCATGGTTTACACTTTGATAATGGATAGACACCATTTGAATTCGATGGCATCACGGTACAAGTGTTGCCAAACGTTGTATTTTTTGAGGCGGAAGCATGCGAAGTGCTCGATTGTATCGCTGAAGACATAAATAATGAACGATGTGGCGATTGATCATGAAAAGCACGGAATATAGAATTGCCATAGTCGATTGATGCTCTCGTATGTTGAGTATTACTTATTCGTTTAGCGTTATCCGTATCGCTAATACATTTTCGTGTACGTCTCCGAGCTAATTCCATGAATGTTCCATTATAAGAGAGTCGAGGATAGCAGTTTGATGAAACTGATGGAGGAGATGAAATATCATATGATCTCAATGTATTACGATTGATTAAATCGTCATTATTGATCGGTGCTATTTCGAGCGTTGCCGTTCGACTATCATTAAATTCGAATGAAAAGTTCGAACCATATGAAATTTTGTGCTCGAATTTTGGCGAGAGATCACGAGTATATGGATGAATACTGGCCATATTAAATCTTCGTGGCATTCTTGTAGTGATTGCCGAAGAAATAGATCATATCCGGCAAAGTAGCGTGCCGTTAACGTGAAACTCGCTAATCGGCAATAAATCAATCAAATGACGCTGAAACTTAATGGAGACGAAGGGTTTTCAATTGTAGTTTTATCGTTTTTAATCCTCTCCTTCGATAAGCGAGCAATCGTACATAGTGCGATTATAATAGTTCACAAACGTGTACCTCCACAACGTTCAATAGGTAGTGGTCAAGACTGACCACATGGAGAACAAGGAAACGAAGTGGACAAACGGTAGAGAAGTTTCGCGGACGTGACGCACACATTCAATGAATTCGACTCATTGGCATTAATTTTCGCACATATGTATGGCCTTCGAAATTAGATGAACGCCGTTGATACTCGCGTCATAGCCCAGTAAAGTACACTTACCTTGACAACTACTGAATAATGGCCAGCTGACCCCACCAAGTGACCTTCCGATAGTGACCAGTAAAGAACCTTGACTGAATGATTCAAGGAGACACGCGCATCGCTGGATAACTAATCAGCCAAACAGTAGCATCGATACGTGTATACTACTAAACAATTCACGAAAAGGTCGCTTTTCGATGCAAGATGGTTAGCGAATAGCAAAGCACTGCTGCAACTCTGCAGGAAGATGGGTGTCGCCACAATATGATTTGATATGACAGACTGTCACCTATTAACGTTAGACGATTAGACAAAACGTAGAAAGCATGTAATAGAGAGTGTGACAAAGGTTTCATTATTAAACATTCTACGAGAAGACCATCAAAAGATTGTGAGATGATTGTGTAAACATATAGAAAAACAGAATATATTTAGAGATCATAAATGTGTCGTTCGTTTGTTGTTAGACTGCTAGAGTAGTACATAAGATATACTCATAGAAATTATACACGAAGAAGATGAAGGTTTGAGAAATATTGAGAAAAGATGAGAGAGAAAAATGTCGACCGGTAGGCGATGGATGGCATTTTTAGCTCTAATCAACCAAAATAACGACACAAGTTTTCCTTAAGGGCATTTTATTAGTAAAGACAGTAACCATTTTCCCAAAAGCAAATTTCCAATAAAAAACAAAATGCTCAAGAGGCAGAATCGATTAGGGTCCTTATTGTGCTAGGGACAAGTCTGCTTTCAATTGCATCACTGAATAGACTAAAAAAATACAACTATATTAGAAAAAACTCGCCAATTTTTCCTCGATGTAGTCTAGAATCATCAAGTTTTCAATCTCAAGCAAATATTTTGTATATCTATTCAATGTGAACAATGGGAGAAAGACCTAACACAAGTAAACTTTGAGCGTTCTTTAGTAGGATTTTTGAAGTGCAGTACAAGAAGATGAAGTAGCAGCACTAAGGCAAATTTAGGTAAGTGAATACGAAAAATTCACTTACAATATTTTTAATGCAAATATAATATTTTTAATGTAAATCAGCATGATCGTCCAAGTTATATGGTTGCAAAAAGTTTAGTGTGAAATATTTCTACAGCGTATCCATCGCCTTAGATCATCTCTAACAACTGAAATTTACAAATTCACGCCCTTCGCTCTTATATAGAACTTCTTCGTTTTGCTTACACTCTACATCCTCCTCACTTTTAACTGCCAAAATAATAATAAAACTAGCTTGCTGAAAAAAAAAAGCGCATAAACTATAAAAAATTAAGCAAACCATAGAAAGGTTTGTGAAGCAATGAAAAAGCGTTGCCGCCTTGAAAGCTTTGAAAGCTTTCGTAATTTTTGCCCTTGTGTCGCTATTTTTATAGATTCCTATTACAAAACGAAAGCTCACAATTTAAAATAAAAGAAAAACATTAAATATTCCACAATACTCCATAGCACTACATCAATAATGAATGAATTCAGTATTATTGAAATAGTAGAAGAAAGTATGCGATGAAAAACTTACCTTTCAATTTGTGTTTACTTCCTAACATGAATACTATTCAGTACAAAAATATAAACCTACGCTCATCCATCCCACTTGAATAACTTTAGCACAAACATGTCAACTTTTTTTTTAAACGATTCATTACCGCTGATTGCTTCTCTTTTAATGCGCTTTTTTTCGGGAGAATTTCGTCTGCAAAAGTGCATTGTGACGACAGCATGTCTGTTCTTATGTATGTATGCTTGTGGTTATTTGTTGCGCAGTTCTGAAGCGATGACCACTGACCAATAATGCCAAAACTGCAAAATTTTACAGATATAATGACCACCACAGCTACTTTGCCATAACTAATATTAATTCAACTGCTTCGAAAGTAGTTAAAGGCATTCAAAAGCGATGGAGATTCAATGCATTTAAAGTTGGTCAGTTTTTTAAAACTTTTTCCGGTTATAATGCAAATAAAAAATCTTCCGTGAGAGAATTATGCAAGCTTTCGAGTTGATCGAAAACATTTCCTCTATCTATTATCTCTTAGAGAACTAGTTGATCAAGAAAGAGGAAAATAAAATCACATATGGACCAGCTTCTCCAATCTACTCCCTTAGTTCCTTTTGCTAATATATCAGAATGAGCTCAAAAGCGAGTTGGAAGCAAGCTAACTGCTACGAGTTGCTGTTAGCGATTGCTTAGAGTGACTTTTGAAGTAAGAAATGAAGCAAATTTTCTTTAAGACTTGTATCTGCATAAATGAGTGCTAGTAATGCAATGATAATGGGGAGGCAGCGACATTTAAGAAGAACAAAATGTAGAAATCGGCGCAAAATGCGCTTTTCTATACTCTTCAAAGAACAATTGGCTTCAAAAATTGTCGGCAAATTAAAAAAAAAGAAGCAAGAGAACGCATCAATATTCTAACTTCCTTCTCAAACGCTCGTGAATTTTCTAAACGAAAAGGTTTCGTTTTTTTCTTTCAATCAGTCTAATAGAGAATGCAAACCAACCAGTTGCGAAAGCAACTTGGAAGAACCCCTCACTCTTTTTCAAGTTGTTCGATGAAGCCAAAATTTGATATGGCAGGTTCCCCCTATGATGTAAATTGCAACACTTCAGAAGCATTTCACATCTCCTTTCAGAATACCAATCGCCTGGAACCATTTTGTACAAGTCGAAGGTGGCTAGCTGCAGAGGAAAGAGAGGGAGAGGGCTGAATGAGACACAGACTGCAAGTAAGTCACAACTTCAAAATGCTGGAATGATGAGATGCACATGAGGTTCTCCGTTACTTCAAAGAATTCTAATTTATGGTACTGCGAGGTGCGTTTTCCGCAAAATGCTTTTCATGGCACAAACAATCCTTTTTAGGTCACATAGAAACATAATGGCGTTAAAGTGCTTGCGCTTGAAATCTCATAAGAAGCAGACACACACCGACACACACATACATTCGCATTTGCGGTGACGGTATGCTTACGAATGGGGGAGACATATAGGACGATAATGCGGCACAATAAAGACAACAAGAAAGAGGTTATAAGAGAAAACGAGAAGAGGAAAGGAAAGAAAAAAAAAGGGAAAAATACATCCGAGAGACGATTGCCTCTTTGCGTTGATCTATTTTTGGTAACATCGTTTAGAGTGCTCTTCGTTGACGTCGATAAAAATTCCACGCAATATATGCGCACTTCCGTTCATTGCGTCGTTAATTTTCTTTTCACACGAATCAGTGGTAATACAGCACGATGTTTGATGCAAAAAAAAAAATCGGGTTCCTCAACAATTCGAGTAAGTGCCAAGGCTACCGGAAACCGTTTTTCAGCATCGTTTATCATGAAAACTCTGCGAACGCAATTGTTGACATTCGCACTAAAGTGTCACTATTATTCGTTCATATACCGATTTGAGTCTATCCATACTTCTCGAACTGAGTGAAGTGGAAACAATAATGACAAAAAATGAAGAGGAGTTGCAATTCCAAAGAAAAAAAAGCTAAGCACTTGAGGTTCTAGACTGCCTTAGCATCGTATCTAAATGTTCAGTATTAGGGACATTTCGTTTAACGTGCACTATTACGATCCCATACATGTGCGTATGCGCTTCTCGCGCATTTATATGTCTATCTCCCTTCTTATGTCTTTTTATGCGTTCATACTTTTAATTGTGTGAGGTCTCGGTAGTTCTACCCTCGAGAGCTAGCTCAAGAACCAATAAAACTCAGTCACCATGATATGCCATCAGTTCCGATTCGCAAACGTATGTCAACTTGCGAATATGAACAGCACCAAAATCTCCTTCGGATCGCTATGTAAGTTCGGAAGATGTTATGGATGTTTAGGACTGCATGAAATTTTGCGTATAAAGAGTTTTAGAATAATGTGTTGGCATGCGGCACGATGTGCTGGCATAATACAGCTGAATCGCAAAACACACGAAAATTGCATGAAAAAGAGTGACAGTATAGCTGGCACGACACGTGCTTTTGTACTTCAGCTAAACAAATCAAGTGAGAGAGCAAATTTTCAAAAGACTGATAAAACTAATAGATTCACATTTCAGTCTAACCAATCGCTTATGCAAATCTCCCAGTCTCTTATGTGCTTTGGGAAATATGCATTTGTAAAGCGCCTTATGGAAAAGTCGCAACGTTGCATGCGTATCTATTCATCTGTCTGTCTTCTGTCTGGTTGTCTCTGTATCAGCGGTAGCTCTAAGTTAGCAACTACTGAGGCCAAGGCTAGAAAATTTGCTGGGAATAACGATCATCATAGCACGATCGACTAGGTCAACTTTTCCCTTAAGTGCATTAACTTTGAAACATATTTAGACTTCAAAAGATGCCAAAAATGAATACATTTTATCATCGACCGTCGGATTATACAGTTGTCAGACGATCTAAAAAATTTGCAATAAAAAAAGAATTCCGAATCAGCACTATGGAAAGATAGAATAAAAATGTATTTGAAAAAAATTTGCCGATAAGCTGGTTGTTTATGCAACCGGTTGGTCTAAGAATGGACTGCAAAAGCGCATATCGCGCCAGCTTATTCAGTACGCCTCTTCGCTTCTTACTAAAAAATTTTCTGTAATAATCCCAAAATTAATCATATCAGTAATGAATGCTTTTATGGCCAGTAAATTTCTCGACGATTAACATTGAAACAATTAAGCCTTCCACTTTTACAGCAGCATAATTAGCGACAGATTTATAAAGCGCATTTTTTTGCTTTTAAATTTTTGTGGTTTTTGGAGAAACTGGCGACTGCGAACGTCTTCCATTATGAAAATTTGCGATAATCGTCTGAGCGTTCGTATATGTGTCTGTCTGCTTATTTCCAAATTAGCATTCAACCGATGGAGTTCTCCTCAGTTCTCTTAGCAAACGAAATTGTAGGCTTAATAAGACTTCACCCGGTAAAGCGTGCCTTAATTACCTATATAAACCTGCATATTTTAGCGGACGTCAATCGAGTTGGTCACTTACTTAGAGGTGACCACTCAAATGGCCATCGAATTTCGGCAAGTGCCCACTTATCTCTTGCTGAAATCAGCATTAGAGATATCAAAGATTACTTTCTTATCTCCATTTTCACAACGAAACTTGGAACTATCATTTGTAATTGTTCAGTGTTATCACTGTTACGATAGTCACTTTCGAAACAAGTTCGCGCATAGGCTCATAGCATTGTTTCCTCATAGGTATTTCATGAACAACAATATTTTTTCTATATTTGGCCAATATTTGAGCACTATCCGTACAGTGGGTTGACGGCAATAACAAGCGAATTAATTGAAGCTGTTTATGGTCGATCGCGAGCAAGATATATGCGACATTTTTCTGCATTCAATTGGTGATTTATTTATCTTATATTGTCATGTGGGAGTTTTTCGAGTATGTTTGAAAAATTGCTCATATATAAGAAGTAAATCAAAGAATAGATATGTAAAATACGACGAATTGAACTAGGTGGTGTATAGAAAAAAGTGACCAACAATAACGCCAACAATGACGAGTGAACGAATAAAATATCGCTCAATTTGCATTGTAAGAAGAATATGTAAATTTTTTTGTATTATTACTTAGTTAAATCTTAAACTTAAATTGTATATCGACATATGGTCGTTGATAATTTCATTGAATGAATATTAGCAAATTTCTCCTAATCGAAGAGTAAAAAAATTCTTTTTTTTTCAACAATTGCTCATATTTTATCTACATAATTGAATTGAAAATATTCCGAAGCATATGTGGGATCAATAAATTACAAATTGTAGAATTTAAAAATCTATAAACTTTCCGAAAATTCTCCCGAATCATGGTATGGAGAAGTATTTGCAAATTAAAAATGAAAATAAATTCGCATATTTGAATAAATATTTTTATATGCTTTTATGATGGTTGATTTTGTTATAGAGCGTTCTATCATTGTTTTCGTAAACTCTAGCGAGCGGATTGCAGTGCATAAGCAAACATTGCCACACCTATGGTAAAAACTCATATTCCGCTCACTTAATTTATTACGC
The DNA here is from genome assembly GCA_022845575.1 of Baylisascaris ailuri. NCBI lineage: Eukaryota > Metazoa > Nematoda > Chromadorea > Rhabditida > Ascarididae > Baylisascaris > Baylisascaris ailuri. The sequence continues at coordinate 938 of JAAVTS010003836.1, read as the reverse complement.
GATTCACCTTACATGACATAGGGAAGAAATAAACTGAAAAAAATTTCAGGGAAAAAAACGAACTGAAAAGACGCAGAAAAACGGAAAGAATCCTGAAAATTTTCCATATTAATAGACGAGGACATATAAAACATCGATCGATTGGCTACTAATTTTAGCATCAAGTAAAAATTTGCCCCACCTAAGATGCCAAACTTATCACATTCACAGCAAAAAATCGTCGGAAATAAACCGGTAAAAGCCATAAAAGAAAGATTTTCAGTAAAAATATTCGGCATAAAATTCACAAAAGAAAATTGTATTTTTCGATATTAAAGCGAATTATTTAATCGGGTGATATAGGACGAGAAACCCCATGAGTTCTTTTTGGCATATTTTATGCAAATTTATTTCAATTTTATGAGGTGCGTGTGAAAGCTAAGTTTCCAATCACTTTTGCACTTTACTTATGATTCAAAAGTGTCGGTGTCAGAAAAAAAAAGAAAGTGGAAAAACGCGCCATAAGAGCACGGTGTGTGCCTTTGCATCGTGCTTATACGAGCAATCAGTTACACGAAATTATCAGTAAATAAATGAACAAATAAATAAATAACTAAATAAATAAATAAATAAATA
>JAAVTS010003835.1:5676-16579 GCA_022845575.1 Baylisascaris ailuri | reverse complement strand
TTTTTTTTTTAAGGTACTCTACGATGATACTATGAAGGTTATGTAATAACAAAAAATTTGGTAATGAATGTTTTTTTGTGTTTATGCCATATATTTAAGAAGATGGAAAATTTTTCCAATTTTTTTGCAGCAATTTTTCTCTCACTTTTTATTTTTCACTTCAATTTTTATTTTCGTCGGTTAAGGGGAACTAAAAATGTATTGCATAGTTAACCGTTATTTCGCAAACAATTATAATGATGAAATATTTTTGCTAATGAAGATTCTAAAAAGAGTTATATATGAATGGCTAAAGTATGAATTGCTTCTTCTTAGAGTTGAGATTAACAAATTCTTAGAGATTGAAATAAGAAATTCTGACTAAAATTATCTGATAAAAAGGAGAAACTGAAGAGGAAATCATTAATGCAAAAATGATCTCTCATAGAGACATAAACACCATTTATTTATTTCACTTTATTATATTATAGGTACAATTGTTTTCACCAACAATGAATCAAACATATATATTTTAGTATTCTCACATGGAATTTAAAATAGAATTTCAAAAAATAGAATTTTCAACAAATTTTTGTGAGTGAGTTCATCTTTTAGCATTAACATTTAGAATAGCGAATTTTAGTTAAGTGCTTCATTAACAAGCATTAAAAATTAGCCTAGCTTTTATTATCGAAAGAATTTTCCATCTTCTAATGAAGCCTTTTGATTGAAATCGGTCAAGAATAAAGACTGAGTGAATGACACATTGGGCAATTACTGAATAAAGGATTCATCGAGAGGCAAAAAATGCAATGAGTGCATTCGTAAGTATCTTTAAAAGAAATACTCATCCGTTAAGATAAGAGGCAATTTTTTTGTTGCATTTCTAATGATAGCCATTAATACACACATGTGCCATTTTATAAGAAGTTCGAGTTTAAATGTTTGGTGCAAATGTTATTTGCAGTAATTTCTCATAAATTACTAATTGCCAAATTATTTCAAGTATTCCTTGAGGTTATAAAATTCATAACAACTTAGGAGGATAGAACTATCTGAGCGGAATTTTATGATAGGAAACCTTATTTATTCTCTAAAAATTTCCAAAAAAATTTTTTAAAGTTCAATGATTGAAAAAATAGGTGAAGAGTTAGTTATTGACAGCCGATTTATTCTTGCATTCAAAAGTTCAGAGTAGCGATCTAGTTGAAGCAGGAGATTGGAGTTCACTCGGGAGTGTGTTAGCTGGTTGAAGAATTTTTTTATCTTCACTCGAGAAAAACATTAAGAAATCTCAGAGAGATACTTCTAAACAATGCTGCCCAGTTTTCAATCGTTTCAACTCTTCGTAGCGCGACAGATGATTAGTGAAGATGCCCTCTTATCGGCAATATTTCGGCCGCCCGGCTATACTGCCTTCCGGCAACATTTCGGCCGTCCGGCTATCCTGCCTTCCGGCAACATTTCGGCCGTCCGGCTATACTGCCTTCCGGCAACATTTCGGCCTTTCGGCAATTCTGTGATCAATCGAAATCCCTAAATGTATCCTTATTTAGTGCATTTTAAAAAATATGCAAACTAATGCGTAAAAATATGTGATATTCAAATTATATTCTAACATTTACTGTCCTTGAAAGAATATACGCTAAACTTATAGCAATTTCATAGATAAGCATGACGTCATGTGACTTTTTTTATTGTATTCGCAAATCATTTGCTCTAATGTTTTCATGCGTTTGTGTATTTGTCTGTCTCTGTGTTTTTGCAAACCACAAAATTGATGGCAACAAAGTCTACCAAGCATATATAATTGGCGCGATAGAATGGTGTCTTTCCTCAATTTTGCTATGATTGGCTAACTTTCATATAAGTTCTAAATCTAATGACTTCAGAAAATTTGCGTTAAGGTATGATTTAAAAACAGTGAATGCAAACAATAATTGCGGGTTTATTATATCGGTTTTTTTACTATAAATACATTATAAATATTATATATTTCTAATGTGTTTATGTATATAATGTATAAATGTTATGTACATGTATTTATTGTAAATATAACTACAAAAAGTACATCAGTTTATATGGTTTTTGTTTCATTTATTATATCGGTCGTTATGTCTTTATTATAAACTTTAATTTTTTGTACGAAAACTCATCGCCAGATGTTTTTTAAAAGTTACGCAGATTTTTTTGAAATTCAAATAATCGGTTGGTTTAGTCAATTAAAACCTTTGTTTAAAATCAAAAACGTTATGTCACATTCCCAAAAAATGTCGCGGAAGAGATCATAAAAAATTATCTATAGTGATCATTTGTCTCATTGAATCCTACACAATTTATAAGCCAACTAAATCATTGGTCAAATGAAAATGATCAGCGACAAAAATCGATTTTTACTATACGATTCAGCGTCATTTCCGATCGATACTCAATATTGCATAATTCAAGTTGGATCGTATTATTGCTAATATTGATGCATGAGATAAAAATTATCGTTTTAATGGATTTCTAAATAATAATAAATTAGTGCGATTTTTGAATTTGTAAATAGAGATATGATAAATAGAGACCAAACTATGGAATTTATCTGCGCATTTTCGGCCTCAAATTGCTTCAATATTGTCACATTGAGTTAGATCATATATTGTGTTGCAAAATTTTTTAACGTTTACACTCTGATAATGCATTTGATTCAGTGTTCTTTTATGTAATCTGTCACGTCTGTCACGTAGTCAGTCGTTTTTAACGTTGAGTCTGTCACGTAGTTTGTCACGAATTTCGTCTGTCACATAGTATGTCGACGTAGCCTATCATGAGTTGATAGTTTTCAGTTGTTTTCGCAAATCTCAAACTTGAGTTAAGTCGATAGTTCTTTTTCCTTTTTCGGATCGATAGAGTGTGGAATAAATTTCCTATTGATGTCATCTCAGCGTCCTTAAAGTATTTATGTTCAAACCAGCCGTCCATGAGCATTTTGACCTTGGCAAAAATCTATGAATTTGTATTTTATTGACAGCCGCTATTTGATTACCATGATTATATGTTCCATTACCTTCTTTTCTTTTGGTTTAATATTTTAAGTATTCTTTATTTTGTTTTCGAAATAAACATTCCGCAACAAATATTGATCACAAAAAACCTATATTATCTTCGCAAAGAAAATTTCCTGTGGGTAGAAGTCGCCCATATAAGAGCGTAAAGGGAAGGCAATAGAAAATGAACTGAATCGAATCGAATCGAATCGAATTGAATTGAACAGTTTATTGTACGATCAGGTCATCCATTGAACCTAACGAGTACTATTAACATAAAATTGAGTATAAGCACAAATTCGTTATTCACATACACTAAAAAACATACACTGTATATAAAAAACATACAGTGTACACTCGAAAGATAAATATTACTATTGAAACTGTATGTTTAACTGCACATGAAATTCAGGGACTAATAACATCAAAAACCATAGATTTCATTCAGAAAGTATGGTAGCTATTGGCTATTAATGGTAACCATCGAGAGGGTAGTCCTGACCAACGGCACCAAAATATCGTATAACAAGGCAGTGGAAATCAAAGGAGGGGAGGAGGGAGTGGAGAGATATCTTACTCCTATTATTCTGAAGGGGCGAAAGTGTGCTGAGTTGAAGCCTTCGAAACTATGTGATCACGAGTGAGGAATTCAGAAAAATTTAGAAATACTTTAGTTCTTGTCGTAGTACCATTATAAAAACTGTTATTTTCAATATGCAAATAGAGAATTATTATTGGCGATATGCAAATCACTTATAACCAGTTGACTCTGTGCATTTTTTAAATTTGCATAACACAAATATCCAATTCCCGAAAATCAACGGGAAGAAAAATGAATTCCCAAAAATTTTTTTTAATAAAAATCAAGAAAAAAAACAATCAGGATTATTGTCTTAGAGAGAGAACAACTCTTTGAGGGAAATCGTAGGGAAATAAAGAGAGAGAAAATAGACAATGCTTACAAGAGAGAGAGAGAGAAAGAGAAAGAGAACCCAATTATCGCAATGACCCACATCTTCTAGCCTAACAGGAGCCTAGACAGCAATAGCAGCAGCTCAAACATAGGACCGCCCCCACCAGAAACATACACGCACACACCCACATACACTCACCTTCGTATCACGGCCAAACATAACAACATCGTGCTCGTACCATATTTGATAGTCTAGGGCTTACACCAATGTAAACTTGTTCACTGTTAATTTTTATATATACCATTTAATATTTTAGTATATTATTGTTTTATTCAGCTGTTTTTGATATAACTACTAGCTGAGCTACTCTATACCTAACAGTTTTCTTACTTCAATATAATAACCTGGAGTTTCCGAATACGGAGGCGGAAGCAGAAATGGGGAAAGGCGCCTTCTTTGCCCAATAGGGCAGACGATGATTGATGAACAGTGAAGATTTAAAAAAACAAACAAACCAGCACTTATTCATATTTCAAGGGTTTTTATCGTACAAATTCCCCTCCCTCATTCCTGCACTCAGCACCACATCATGCGTTCATTTGTTTGCATCGCTGACGTCTCCATTCGTTCATCTTTCATTTCCTTGTCTCACACCTGTACTTCTTTATTTATTGATTTTTTACTTGCCCCATACCTGTATCTCTTTACTTATTGATTTTTTCTTACTTATCCCATACCTGTATTTCAATTTGTTGGCATTCGATTTTAAACACAGATCTAAGCGGGTGTAAAGTTGAATAAGGCTGCACGTTGAATTGTTATTGAATCCACAACGAGCGTTATCAACATTTTTGTTGTTTACGAAAAATAAAAGACATATATAAAATAAGATAATGCCGCTTGAATGCACACTTTTTTTCTTATATATACGATTTACTTCAATAACTTTTCCTCTTCCTTCCTCTCTCTTTTCACGTATTATTTTCAAATTATGGCATCATCCTTATCATTAGCGGCTAAGAAAGCTGGCATGTTGATGCAAATTGGCCAGGTGAGCAGACAGATATCTTTTAGGGGTTGCCTCTTCTTTATATCTCGTGATTTCATCCGCATCTTTTCAATACTTGCTAATTTATTGATTTCCGTTCTTGAGTAGATCATTATCTGTTCTGCTAGAATTATTTTAATGTGAACTTTATTCGATAATTATATAATCTTTGTTATTGTTTGCTTACTTTAAAAAATTTATCTGCGCATACTTTAAAGCAACACGTGAAAAAAAAAAACATTGATATTAATAAATAAATAAAATTTTAATGTCTATTAGTCATTTATGTGATAATCAAACGAATAGGGTCGCATCAGTCAGTCGGGTTATTCAAAAATATAGGACCAGAGCCAATAGAATTCCTCGTTCGACGATTGAAACCAATAGATAAATAGGGGAAGAGAGAGAGAGAGAGAGAAAGAGAAAGAGAGAAGGATACGCATAGCTGCAATCACATAAATGTTTGTATGGTAATGTGCTGTTGCAAGAAATATATAAAATCGTTTGGGATGTTCAATTTTGTGGCTTATTTCGCATTAATTATTAAGAAAGCATTAACTTAAAATAGTAACGTCAATACTTACCCATGAGGGTAGGGTGGAGAAAGATTTTCAAAAAAAAAAGGAAAGAACCGCCTCTTTAGAAGATATATGAGTTGGTAATTCGTTTAGATATCTGCTTCTACAAAATGCTTCATCCATAAATTTTAGCCGTCATTGCTAACAGCTGTTCACCATATTCTTTACAAAATGTTCTTGCACTTATTTCACATAACGACATTTCAAACTAATTCATAACAACTGTTTCATTCGTTTTTTTTTCACTAAAATAAATAGTCCTTTACCTATCTATTAAGGTTTATATTGTGAACAGATGGTTATTCACTCAAACGTTATCTGCAGACTACCTGTAGATTATGGGTAACATCTCTTACCTGTAGATTACCTCCTAAAAATTGTGAATAAAATTTCACTGAAGCCTTTCTTATCAAATTTCTTCAGTGAAGCGTGTTTTGAGGTTATTTTTTTAAATCGCCCCCCTCCTTCTTCCTTCTTGGTTTCGGTAGTATAAGTATTCTCCTCCTTTATGAGTCCTTCATCCTAAAAAATATTCGTTCAATAATGAAATTCAAAAAACATTGTATATATGCCTACAACTTTGATACTCTTGTTTTGCTTTGTTAAAGGTTTCTGACTGAGCAGTATTCCTCATCTTAATAAAAACACAATCTCATTATGCTTGCCTAAAAATCTGCCAAAATTTATAATCCCTGGGGGTTATTGTTCGAAATTTTATGATAAATGTGCAAGGAAAATCGCTCGAACAATTAGTTGGAACACTATTTGGAAAATGCTTTCAAACAGTTGAAATCAATGATCTTTAAACTCAATAATATAAAATATTTTCAGTTTTTTATTGCTGCAAGTAAAATCTGTTTCAGCTGAACATGTTCAGTAAGCAACTGTCGGCAAGAATTTTTTTCTTAAACCACATACCTCATACCGACCGATTTTTCTTTTATACACTCGATTTTAGCCGAATTCCAATGTGAGCTGTGGTCTTCGGTTCAATATTTTTTATCAGAATTTTCGCTTAGTTACCGTCATATGTTTTAACATGAACTGGCAATTATGTCCTATGAACCGTAGTTGAATTTTTCTTTTCCAAATTAAGAAAAAAATAATAATAAAAGAACGTTAGAAGTGGCGAAAGCAATGCTTTCATTTTCTGTGGCTAAGAATGAGCCCATNTAATTGCACAGTGTTGCAAAATGCTTGCAAATATTATGCTATATATAATTGCACAATAACTCTTTCCGTTGTTGATGCATCAGTTTGAAAACAGCTAATGAAATGAATCTAGATTATTTTCGTGGATTTTATTGATGCTGTCTCTCTTCGATGTCGATTTCTTAGTAGCAGAAGAGGGAACAGAACTTATCCCTAGGAGGACAACTTGAATCTCTTCACTCTTTTTTGTCGAGTAGAAATACTAATTGTTAGCACTACCAGCTCGTATACCCTTCTGAGGTTATTAAAAAGTATATACCTGAAGTCGCACGTAGGAAGCTCTAACATTTTTTAAGTATTTGTTTTATTTTTATTTATTCATTTTGTTTATTTATTTATTCATTTATTTATTTGTTCATTTATTTATTTATTAATAAATTTATTAATAAATGCGTTTATTAATAAATCTTACCAGGTTCAACTTTTCGATATAACTTTATATGATTTTTTGTCGAATTTACATAAAAAATTCCTTGCCTTCAACGATGGGTTTTTAATTCCTCGGTTTACGATAATTCTATATGATATCTCATCGTCAGCCTTATATTTGAGCGTAAATAATGGTATGTTCAGGTAGGCTGCTTGTAACCAGAAAAAAAAACCGATAAGGCGAACCGCCAAACAGCGTTTCTGCGTCTAGAGCACGCCTCTCTAATATTAATTCACTTGTTGACGTATACGTACGTATTCAGTGGGGCATTTTTGCGAGTGCTTCAATGAACGAAACGGATATAATTCGGGTTTATATCCCGAATGGATCCATCAAAAATGTACGCTACGATTTCGATACAAAAGTTCAGGTAAGGTTGTAATTGTAGATGAAGTTAGAGTATGATAGTGAAGTCTGAGTCACCTTTTCTAGATCGCCACGATTTCTCAGTCAGATCGTTAAACTAATTTAAGCCTTTCGTTCTAATTCAGCAGATTTATTCATCAGTCATTTCGCAATTGCTTGACTAATAAGTCAATATGTCCTCTATTTTTTCTTTGTTTGTAAGCAGATTTAACGAAAAAAAAATTTTTTTTGATTTCTTGATTCATCAACGTGTTTTCATCATTTTTAATTTCATTTTCATTTTTATGTACATTGCATTCTTATCGGTTTCATTATTCGAATGTAAAATATGAATGTGTTAAACACGTACTCATTATTCATATACGTCATTGTCATGCATATTCTAGACGTTTTTATTTCTAATTTTCATAGTAGTATGTCACTTGCATGTTTAAAATTCAAAATCAAAACTCAGAATTTCAAATTCCAAAATTTTTTAACTGTTTCATTCCTTTTCCTATTATTTAGAAATTATTTTATTATTATATTTAACTTCTCACTATATTTCAAAGCAAATGTAAAGAAGCATTTCTTGTCAACAAGTAAAGCATTCATTGAATTTTACACAATAAGATTCGACTTCTATTGCTTTTTGATGTTCGATTCGATGAAATTTCCAAATTTCAACATGTTTTTCATGGATTTTCTTTTCCTTGAAAATGGAGAATGCATTTGCTTTGTTTTTTAAAAAGGGCATTCTTTAAATCTTTCAAAGACTAACAAGTTTATTTCTGGAACTAGATTTATTATGGGTTAGACTCGAACTCCTCCACATGTCCCTTGAAGAATAGTATTCGGGTTTTTATAGCACACCTTTATTCAATTCTGAATTAGGTTTTCTACTTACTTTTAGATGTTGGCTCACTCATAAAGGAATTAATTTTTAGGTGTCATTTTCATTAAGAATCAGGTAAACGTCTGCTCCTCTCAAAAATTTTCGCCATGCTTCTCTATCTTGAGTGATTGCCATCTTCTAATAGAGAATATATTTATTTGTCTTTGTGCTTATTGATGATATTTCTGATAACGCTTATTGATAGAGAATAGCTAATTGTAGGACTTTGAAATGATTTTGACACAATTAAATTTTTTTTCAATAATTCCTCAAGAAACGAACTTTAAAAAAAATAGCACTAAATTGATATAATGTTGCATTTATTAGCAATTAACCGAAAAAAATTTTTGTATTTCATAATTCATTTCAGTGTTCCATTCATAGAAACTTTTCCTTCAGTACTTGAATTAAACGTCAATATTCTTTGACAGTGATTAAAATGCATTCTATTTTATTGTTGCTTTATGAACGATCTTGAGGGGGCAGTTCATAGTGATATGCAAATGCGATATTTGTGATAAACATTGTTTAATGATCAATAAACAAAGAAAGAGATGATACGTTGTGTAATATTCATATGGAAACTAAACTCTTATCTAGATCATAGAACCACTTTATTGATGAGGAAATGCTAGTAAAGAGACTACGATCACAATCGAGATAGGAAGTGAATAACCTTAATTCGCTTGAAAAATACCCATTAAAACAAAATCATTGAATGAAAATGTTTTATTGAGAAGGAGATTGCGGTGAGCGGCTGATGATGTCTACAAACGAAAGGGATTATTTTCGGCTAAGATGGGCGCCTGTTTGCAACATCTGCCACTAAGATCGCACCATTCGATAACACTGCGCACATACCAAAGGCAATTTGTTGTCGCTCATGTTTTGTTGACCCTCTCCTTTCAAATAGAGGGATATGCAACTCGCGCAGCGCTCATATTAAAGGTCCTATAAAATGCTGAAGAAAGGGGTGGTGACAGGAAGGAGGAGAGAGGTGCAGCCTTTTCTTATGAAAGTGAGTTTGGAGAATTTTTTTAAAATTTTAAATTTTTGTTGTGTTGAAAAATATTCATAACATATTATATTGTGGATCATGCCATTTGCGCCATTGTATATAAATTAATTTTTTTTTTATTTTAATAATAGGCACGAGATTTATTTGTTTTCATATATTTCTGTTGTAGTAGTGTCTTTTAATCTCCCTCTGTCTCTTTCTCTCTCTCTCTCATTTTCAGTAATATATATTCAGCGTGTAGTGGTTGTGTCTTCGAAGAGTTACTATGATTGCAGTAGTTTCTCTTGATGAAAAAATGGAAGTGAAGAAAAAGAGGGAGTTAAGATCGGACGTATTATTAGGTTTTTAGACACTTTTACATTCAGGAATCAATCTTTAAAACTGGCCCAATGCCAATGAAAAAGAGGCAATTTTGGAAACTGCTTCCACTTTTTCGCTAATGAAGCATTTAGAGTGCAAAATTTTTCATACGCTTATAATTTGCTTTCCATTTCTATTATTTATGCATATTAACATACCTCGTTACATATTAATATATGCAGCGAATGTTGCTTTAAAATTGGCTTATGAAAAGTCGTTTATATTATTAGAAGAAATGAAATGCCAGATGGTTGCCTCATCAACAGTTTCATGCAAATTTCTCCACCCACTAAATTTTACATAAAAATTGGTGAGAAATGAAAATGAAAGAAAGTTAAATGATGTGAATTTTGATTTGAAAATCTCTTCAAAATTAAAAATAATTCTACGTGAATAATTTTTCATCATCATTCAACATTTCCACCAAACTGATTAACGTCACTTCAAATCTTCTTTTTTTTTTATTCGTTTCAAATTCAATATTCATTTGCAATGAAATAATTTCATTGAAAAAATTTTCAAAAAAAAATTCTTATTTTCTCAGTCGTAAAAATTCATTCTGTTCTTACTTACTCACCTAATAGTGGTTTTATTTGTAAAAGTTCTGCACATTTTTTACTCTTCATACTCACATACTTTTGTATATTTTCTCATTTCGGGACATTAAAGTATAATAAAATAATATAAAATTAAATTAAAACGCGGTGAATAAAAATTAAACTCAGTCAAATTAAATTAATAGTAAGACAATTATAAAATAATTTTACAGAGAGTGATTCATGTGGTGTTAAGTTCAATGGGTATTGATAAGGTCTCATTCGCTCATTTCGCATTACGCCTTATACAATTCCCGACGACACACACTTCCAATAGCAATGATTGTTTCTGGCTTCATGGAAGTTTTACAATGCGTCATGTTTACGAAAAATATTTTAGTAATAGTGCTTCATGTTCACAACTTCGGTTAGTTTTCTTATGTATTGATTTTTCTTCCTTTATAAAATTGTTGAAAAAATATTTACTCATGGTCTTTCTATTATTCTAGCCGATAAAAGCTTCCAGCATCATAGTAAACTAAAATTATAAGGTTGT
>JAAVTS010003834.1:0-16583 GCA_022845575.1 Baylisascaris ailuri | reverse complement strand
GTCTGTGTGTCTGTGTGTCCGTGTGTCTGCCGATCTGTGTGTCGATGTGTCTGTGTGTCTGGGTGTGTCTGTTTGTTCGTGCTGTCTGTGCGTATGTGTCTGTGTGTCCGTGTGTGTCTGTGCCTGTGTATGTCTGTGTGTGTCTGTGTGTGTATGTGTATCTGTGTGTCTGTCTGTCCGTGTGTCTGTGTGCCTGTGTGTCTGTGTGTCTGCGTGTCTGTGTGTCTGTGTGTGTGCCTGCGCGTGTGTCTGTGTGTATGTGTCTGTATGTCGTGTGTGTGTCTGTGTTCTTGCGTCTGTGTTTCGGTGTGTCTGTGTGCCAGTGTGTCTGTGCGTTTGTGTGTCTGTGTCTGTGCGTCTGTGTCTGTGTGTGTCCGTGTGTGTCTGCATGTCTGTGTGTCTGTCTCTGTGCATGCGTCTGTGTGTGTCTGCATGTCTGTGTGTGTCTTTGTGTGTATCTGTGTCTGTGTGTCTGTGTGCGTCTGCGTGTCTGTGTGTCTGTGTGTCTGTGCGTATGTCTGTGTGTGTGTGTCTCTGTGTGCCTGTGCGTACATCTGTGTGTGTGTGTCTCTGTGTGTCTGTGTGTGTCTGTGTGTGTGTCTGTGAGTCCGTGTGTCTGTGCGTGTGTCTGTGTGTGCGTCTCCTTGCGTGTGTCTGTATCTGTGTTTGTGTGTGTCTGTGTGCCTGTGTGTCTGTGTGTCTGTATGTCTGTGTGTCTGTGTGCATCTGTGTCTGTGTGTCCTTTGTGTGTCTGTGTGTGTCTGTGTGTTTCTGTGTGTATCCGTGTGTGTCTGCGTGTGTGTCTGTGTGTTTCTGCGTGTATCCGTGTGTGTCTGTTTGTGTGTATGCNNNATGTCTGTGTGTGTCTGTGTGTGCGTCTGTGCGTGCCTGCGTGTGTATCTGCGTATGTGTCTGTGTGTGCCCGGGTGTCTGTTTGTCCGTGTGTCTGTTGGTCTGTGTGTCTGTGTTTCTGCGTGTGTGTCTGTGTGTGTCTGTGTGTGTGTCTGTGTGTGTGTCTGTGTGTGTCTGTGTGTGTCTGTGTGTGTCTGTGTCTGTGTATGTCTGTGTGTGTGTCAATGTGTCTATGTGCCTGTGCGTCTGTCTCTGTGTGTGTCTGTGTCTGGTCTGTATGTCTGTGTGTGTCTGTGTGCGTGTCTGTGTGTCTGTGTGTGTCTGTGTGTTTATGTGTGCGTCTGCGTGTGTGCGTCTGTGTGCCTGTGTGTGTCTGTGTGTTTGTGTGTGTGTCTGTGTGTGTCTGTGTGCGTGTCTGTATGTGTGTCTGTGTGTCTGTGTGTGTCTGTGTGTGTCTGTGTTTATCTGTGTGTCTTTTATTTATTATTGAATTGCTGATGAAATTGATAAAGAAATCTCTTTGATAAATTTTTTTGTGTTTATTACTGCATTATTGACTGAATCCTATAGTTTTTCATTGGAACTTAACAATCAACAAAACGTGATCGATAAGAACGCGCGCTTTCTTCCTTCAATTTGTACTCATGCATGAAGGATACACAAATCTTTCGCAGTGACAAGTGAATGCGTTTAATTGTCCTTCGAATGCAAACGATACGCTAAAAAAGAGCACAAAAAAATTCGCTGTTGTGAGGTTTGTGTGAAACGCTTCAGTGACCTCCATGTCGATGGGGTTATGACCACTCGACGCCTTCTCCACTCGGCTGGTTGACTCGGCGACAATCATATTTAGCTGACCTCATTTGATGGCACTTCGCTCATGCGATACAATCCCATCATCCATAACTTTTGTTGCTCTCATATACCACTTCCGCTTATTTCATGATCGCTCTTGCGCGTAACGATTGCATCATTCCCATTTTTAAATTTGACATTTCATTTCGTCAATTTTTGCAAGAAACTTAATTCTATTGATATACTGTCTATGACTACAGTCAGTTTTGTAGTTCCAACTTGAAAACCACTGAAACTGGAGTTATGGAATTCGGCGCATACACCATTTAGTATAGGACGTTCTTGCACCAGCCCTCGAGTTCACTCAAATACATCGAAAGAATTCATGGATATATGCTCATGAATTTTGCATATTTATAGAGGATTTTATAGCTATCGATCCAAAAAGCTCATGAATTTTGCATATAGAGGATTTATAGCTATTGTATCGAGAGGTTTCATATGAGCGATCGATTAGCTAACAATAAGAGTATATTATATACTTGTCTTATTATTCGTTGGCAAGTTATGACTGTTGCAAATCAGAGTTGCAAAAGCGCATACAAGCATCATACATGCTTCTCTAAATATATGCACTGATAAATCATCATGCGTGTTCATTTCACAATTGTTTCATGAGATAGTGCATATCTTTTTTCAGTCATTTTCTAGTACCATTTATGAGCTCAGCTGCTTAGAGTTATCATTGCGATCTTTACGCTTATAATTCTGTTTGTCACCTTCGGAGCCTTTATCACCTTCAGAGTCGATTATAGGAAAATTAAATTTCAGCGCAATGTGGCATATCTTTCTTCTACTCTTGCAAATAGTAACTACATCCACTTTGGGTTCGTTTCATCTTTTACTTGAACCTATCTAGATTTAGAAAAATCTGACTGATGTTTTATTCATTAAATACACTCCACAATTTTCTTTCAGAAATCTTCTCTCCATTTTTATCGAAAATATTTTTGTTCAATAGGAATCCAAATTTTCGTACAAAAATTGATTTGTTGCTTCTAGAATTTCTGCAACAGCAACATAAATCAACTTAATGAGTCACTTTGAAAAATGCTTTTTTATTGATTTTAGAATGTGTACCTTTTTTCCTATAGTTTTTCGTCATTTCATTGAACATGACTGAGATATAGGTGTTCTTTCTTCTCTACCTTGATCATTTTTTCATCAAAGTTCCCTTCAGGTGCTGTTCAAGCCATTATGGATATGATGCTAATATCCCTTAGATTCTTTGTAACTATTAATTAAATCTCAAATGCAGTCTTCGCTTCATGAATTGCTATAATTTGCAGCTCATAAATGTAATCCGATCTACGTTCGATGGCCACGAGTGAAGGTGGTGTTCGGTGCAAGGGCAGAAGGACCCTACTCGTTGACGGCATGTAGAAGTGCATGCACTAGTGAAGAAGATCCGGTCAGAAGCGGCAATGAAATGCAATGCTCCGGGTATGACGTTTTCTATTGATGAAAAGGTTCTTTTAGTAAAAAAAAAAAAAAAAGAATTAATGCCTAAAACTGAAAATATAGATTTCTAGCGATCTACTGCCAGAAGCATTTGCAACGAAGCTGCATTTACTTAAGCAGAACTAAGCAGGTAAATGTGAAATTTATGAGTAACTATAACGAAACCATCACCTCTCGGGCCACTGATCCCTTGTTGAGCACCTCGACAAACCGAACACTTCATTAGTTGAATACGCCCCACCTGGGCCCACGAGCATCTCAACGATACACACCACGAAAACACCGAAGACCTCAACGACGCACACCCGACTCCAGGCGACGAAGAAACACACACTGAATCAGAGTGGGCAATAACAGCTCTGATATACCCTACTCATAGTATCAAACCGATAGCTACAAGAGCAAATCGTAGTGCACGCTGTTCAATGGTCATAGTCCAGCTGCTCTGCCATTATGATCGAATTGCTCAACGATCAAAATCGTTACAGTAACCAGCTTCAGGTATTTGTTTCCTTGTATGTGAATTGCTACCATTTGAAACCTGAGTTGTTGAAGAAACTGTGAATGATGCTCGCTGTATATAAATATCAGAAAAACGGTAACAGTGAATCGCTGCCATCTCTTAATATAATACTTCACAAGGGGTCGTACAGGAATAGAGTTTTCATGAGAAGGAATTAGTACGCGATTAGATAGCTGAATTGTTGCATAAATATTAATGATACCTTCAATGCTTTGCATGAAACGATTAGATGAGTGCTAAGGTAATCGATTAAGAAGAAAGGGAGAAGATGATTTCGAAAACGTTACAGTTTCAAATAGTTGGCTCATAGTTGTCGCGATCATTGACGATCAAGTTGCCACCGCACTGCATCAGCACCAGTGATGATAGCATCAGCCGCACACCATTAAACACAACTTTAGATTCAATCAACGAGAAGGACCGAATGATTATGCACATCACTGTCAACTCTATCAGGCAGATCAACTACAACATGTCGATGGTTTTGTTGAAGCCGATGACCGTTATTCGTTTTATTGGAAATATTGCGTTCATTGTAAGCTCTCTTCTTCTTCGCGTATTCGTTGCAGTCGTCTTTATTTGTTTAACATTATTAATGATTTGTGTTAAACTTCATAAAGTTGTAGAATAGTACAGTAATCACTTCATCAAACACTTTTAAAAACATTGTGTTATAATGTTGCTATATTTCATAGTGAGGCTTATTGTTATTATTGCTTCACGTATTGCAACACTCTTTGTGAGGTAACATGCGAGGGAATGATATACAGCAAATGTTGAAGTAGTCAGTGATTTTCATTTGTTTATCGCTTCAATAGCACATTGGCGCTTGCAACTTAATCGCGTACCTTCTTAAAGCTTTCTAAACAGTTTTAAACACAGTCATTTGTGCTCATATCTTTATATTTACAGTTTTCATGCCTCCAACCTAGGATTGCTTGCGAAGTCACATCATTTCTGTATTTCATCATTGAATCGGAGAATATGGATATGAGAGCTGCTTTCGGTAGACGATAAACTTGCCGTGATGGAAAATGGTTCATAATCAAGCAAAATCAAATACGGATCAGTTATATGATCTATGGAATTTCCGATACATATGAGACAGGAGACTAAAACCACCTTCGTTTAGCTCAAAAGACGTGCTCAGGAGATTATGCATTTACCTTCCTTTCGGATCGATATATGGATTCACGTGAGGTGACACGTGTCGCGTATACGAGCTCACTGGAAGATTGCTTGAGTGCATGCTTGGATGAGAGTAACTTCGCATGTAGAAGCGTATCGTTCAATCGTACCGATGGTGGATGTCACCTATCACAACAGAATCAACTCAGCAAGCCGGCACTTCTCCGTATGAATAACAACCCGAATTTCCGCATTGACTACTATGAAAGCAACTGCTTCAATAGTAAATTTTCATCGCTTTTTTTCTCAAATTCATTTCCGTTACAGCTTTAAGAATTATTTAGCTAATGCATCACAAATTCTACCAACTCAAATTTCAGTGATTCACGAGCTTTAGACATATACTTACTGATAGGGCGATATAACAAATTTGTTAAGTTGCGTCAAAAGGTGACTTATCGACTGATTTTAGTTACAGATTCATTTGCGTTCGAATACGAATGCAAGGACGATGGAATTCTTGTAAAAGTCGATTCGAAATATCCATATACTGGTGCGCTATATGGTCTCTATGATTTCTTCACATGCCGCATTGAACCGAAAGATGCAAAAAGAATCGAATATTTCTTTCCTTCACCGACCGTATCAAAAAATTGCAGCGACAGCATACGCTATAAGGTTCTTCTTGTTTGTTTTATTAGCCGAAATTTTATAATGCCTTGCTTCCGATCTTGCCTATTGAAATGAACGTCACACTTTGATTTGCCTATTGCGATGCTTATGACAGTAGCGGTAGGATTGCGTCTTATGCCTAGTTTACTTTGCAGTTGCGGTTACAGTTCGCTTGCTTAGATCCCTATAACAGGATCAGCGTTTTCCTGGAGTTCCGATCTCGGTTCTTGGTAGATTCCTTCAACGTAGATATCATGTAGATACTAGGCAAAGCAACTGATAGAATAAATTTTTGGTTGTTGCAATTCAAGAGGTACGTCAGCGGTTGCAAAAAGAAAAACATCTGTCATGATTGTTGTGTACATATTCCTTCAGTTACTTAATAATGCCCAAGTTGAATGGTGTCCAGTGTTTTCCAACATCAGTCAATTGAATTTCACCTTTTTTTCATAATTGAGCATTGATATTTGAGGGGAACGATATGGTATTGGAAGTGGTACTTTCAACTGATGGTATCGAACCGTTATATTTTATCACTCCGGATGATTTGACCTATCAGGCTCGATGTCCAATAAGAGAGGGCAAATATCTCAGTCCCAGTATTGACCTACTACCCAATATTGAGAGGTAATCATTTCTTGTTGTAAAAACACCTTTAAATGCTAATTGCAGTTTTTTTTTTTTCTTTTGCTCCACTAATTTCCATTTCACGATACTTTGCAGTGCAAGTGAAAAGATCCCTTCTAATATTCAAATTTGCGAGATATGAAAGCAAAAATTCTTCCCAAGGATGCAAAAGATACGAAATATGATATTACATTTAACGGCGAAATGCATATATTGAATTTATAGAATTAGTAAGTAAACTAACTCCACTGAAGAAAATTTTGCCGCACCGCATTTGGTGGCAGCAATTTTTATTATTCGTTTCCGTACCTAAATAATTGCTATTCGATTATTCGAAGAGATGCCACATTCTTTACATAGTTGAGATCACTGTTTGCTAAATAGAAGAATTTGAAAGATTTTAATAGAAATTAAAATTGATGAGAAGTTAGTCAAATTAAGTATTACAACTTCTGAAAAGCCTTGATTAGTCGTTGGTGGTTGATCGCAAATTCGACAAGTTGTTTCTTCGTTAAATAACCATTAATTGAAACTATTAGAATGAAGTTTTTAATATGAGCTGATGTTAGATGCAGATTATTTTTTATTGAAATTAACTTTTGAGAAAAAGCTCTATTTTAGTAAAAATTTAATCAACGGCATTGGTAGTACAGAACCAATGTTTGCAAAGTGGACGTTTTCTTGGAATAGGAACATTTAAAAAATTCAACGAACCAATGGCATAAAACAAAACAGTAAGAGATGCATGATTAGTGAATACTATAAAAAACAGTTGTTGAATACTGAAATAAGGATGTTATGAAAGCAAACAAAAAAGGTTATGCACAATTCCTTAAAAATGCTTTGGAACTGTTCAAAACTTATAGGCCTCAAAGATTCTTCTGATTCGTGCATTTGCATCAATCACGGTAGTTTGTTGCTTTTTTGACGAAGCGTTGCCTCATATAAACTATTCGAAGTAGGCATCTCTTCCTTTGGTACTCACTGGATGCCGTCCACGAATTTCTACAAAGCCGGCGAAGTTGTTGATCGAACACCCATACCTAAGGTTCTCGTATGGAGTGTCAAAATCTGCTCGCAGCCGCTAGCCATTATGATTTAGATATCCAATGTAGGTGTCTTTCCGACTTACTTTGAAATGCACCAAAACTTTGCGACCGACCTATTTTCTCAGTGCCAAAACTTCACCTCATCTCTGCATTCATCGAAGACGTGAATGCATCCTGCGCTCGACAACTTTTTCGATTACGCCTCAAATGACTGCAATCTTCTACTGAGGTGAAAGCAAAGAGATTTCGACGCGGAATAGGGAAATTGCAAGAAGGAATCGAAGGGATCATCTATATACCGTACTTTATAGACCATCATTAATGACAGTAGAAAAGCCGTATCATAACAAATGTGATAGGTAGGCCAATCAAAGAAAGTGAAGAAAAGCAAACACCTTGAAACAATAAGCAATATCGTTGAACAATTCGAATATCGCATAATAAAGCGCATGAAGTTCCAATGTTTCTCAAAAACTTCGATGAAGAAGTTCCAATTTTCGGTTATTTAACGAAGAAACGATTTAACGCGG
This sequence comes from Baylisascaris ailuri, assembly GCA_022845575.1. NCBI lineage: Eukaryota > Metazoa > Nematoda > Chromadorea > Rhabditida > Ascarididae > Baylisascaris > Baylisascaris ailuri. The sequence goes on along the minus strand of JAAVTS010003834.1, from coordinate 8,886 downwards.
TAGTGCCCCATCGTCGGCGATCATTTGAATCGGTAGTCAGTCGTCGGTGACTAATCGAGTTGCTTCAACAGCGACGATCATGAGAAATTTTATCCCACTTTCTAGCCTAGTTTGGATTTCTTTGTTTCATTCTTAACTATTTGTTGCCGAGACAATTGACGCAATACTTCTATAAGACGCCCTAATTTCCTGAAATTACCTGTCCAGAAAACACTGGCCATTCAGTTTCAAGTTTACACCTTTCGTTGCATGCTTCGTAAATATTTCTTGTTGCATGTTTTTTTTTTATTATTGCAAAACAATGAAGAATTAACATGGTATAGGTTGATATTATCGTGGGTTTGGTTGCCATGCTGTTTTTGGATTTTGTTGACGAATAACTGTGACTCAACGGAAAGAGTGCCTTAGTTTTATAATATACGCATTGTTAAGAAATTATTAGCGGAAGGAAATCGAAAAAAGCAATGAATGAAAGGAGACTAAAAAACGAAAACGGTGGTAATGTTCATAAATAGTTTTTTTTTTCCTTTTCATATAAGGACCACTCGTTTCAAGCACTTTTCCTTCGTTTAAATTTTTGTTGTGTATATAAGTTATGATGGGCATTACCTTGCATGTGCATGTTTGTTTTTCCTCCCTTTTTTTTTCAGCAAAAGTGTTGACATCTCTAAGTTCACGGCATCTGCAAGAGCGCTCTTTTCTGTGCTTTCGAATGTGACTTCATACGACAAACATAAGGTGCATTCTACTGCCGTCCACTTCAACAGCCCAGACAAAACCGAAACAACCAGTAATTCAATAGTTGCTTCACCGTCAAGCAAACAAACTTTATCACTTGAAAAAGAAAGGATCCCATTGTCTTTCCCATCGATCGCAACAACAACGATATCTACGAGTACTGTGATGTTGCAGACGACTCCATCTCAGTATAGCTCACAAACCACAATTTCCAGAGACGAAGCATCCGCAATTGGTAGCAGTTCTATGAACATCGAGAAGAACACCCCAATAGATGCTAATTTTTCTGAAGAAATCGCAATGGGCATATCAACCTCAACTCTTGAGATGACTCTTGAGAAATCGGTAAAGTCTGCGATTCTCGAGACTTTCAGAGGCAATCTGTCTGACTCAACGACGATGTCACTACTGCCTGATGGAATAGCTGATGAATATTTGACAGATATATTTGCATCTAGTGCTTCTGCAAATGCGAGTGATCTATTGCATCGTGAAACTTCTGAAGAAGAGTCACTGATGAAGGAGATCGAATCGAATCGAATAAATGATGAGACAGCAATAACGGACGATTCAACACACATAGATGTAACGTATAAAGAGTTGTCTGCAGTGTCTGTTGTGTTGTTCAACACAACAACGGCGGCAGCACCGGAATCCACCACTACGGCAACTTCTCTAGGAAGCATTTACTCGTCACGCCTCTCTCAATCCACTTCCTCTAATGAAATGAACGAGTAAGTCCTATTAAAGGCTTACTCCTAACATCTTCGAACTCGATAATAACAAAAATATCGTTATATTTAGAAAAAAAAAAAAGATTCAAAATGAGTTTAAAATATCGAATTATGATTTTTTTTTTCCTTGCAAAGAGGTGCACAAAGTACAATTATTCCTTTATTTTCACTTCGCACACCTGCATGATAGAAAAGGTGCACAACGCATGTTTTGCATAAAGAAATATATGTCACCTTCTGAGTTTATTTTGAATTTTTAATCTCTCATTTAATTAGAGATTATTTCCTCATTTGCATTCCTATTGAACGCATGCCATTTCTAATATAACGAACATTTTTGTGCACAAAATTTGAATATGTATCATTTTGCAGGAACACAATATTTTCACTCAAAATAAGCACTTATTGAATCAACACATTGTTATCAATAGGAAATGAGCGAATTCCTTCCATTTTTTTTAGAAATTTTGATGTCTGGAGCTCATGTGGGCTGTTAAAAGTAAGGTTCGACACACCTGTCATTAGTGGACGGTCTATCTAGAAAGAACCAATCGAAGCTGTACAAAAAATAAAAATCTGTTGATGAAAGGTGGATGAATGAAGCACGGTTTCAACTTCCAAACCTCTCAAATTCTATACCTTTGTGATTACCGTAATGCGGGGTGGGGCGTTTTCGTTAACCAACGCCAACTGCTGAATTTGAAACTTCTTACGGAACACCTCAAGTCTTCAAATGTAGGACACTACTATGACTGTTTCATGGAATGGCAACAAGCTGTGATGTACACCACCACTAAAAGGCGACTTTCCGTGAATGAAGGTCGCGTTTTGGTATGTCTCGCGGGATTCATCTGTATAATGCTATTGCAAAAATCATCTATTGCCGTCGAGAGCCAAATTTCCATCGCAGATGACCATTATATCAAGGTCTGAGGGATCTATTGGGCAAGAAATTTAGCATTATCGAAGATCAAACACCCTTGCTTCAAAGGAAACAGTTCACTAACGAAATGGGCATTGAACTTATCTTCCAGTCATTCATCGTCATCTCAATCGATTAAAAGTTTTATGCCTGGGAAAAAAATTTGCTTGTTTCATTTCGGTGATAATATATTGATTTAAATAGTGCTTATTCGAAATGGAAATCTTACGTTTGAGGCAAATGTTACGAATTCAAATTTTATGCGTCAAAATGCTTTTTTTATAATCACCCAATGCTTAAACAAAACTGAAGCACTTAATCTCGAATATAGCAACGAAATAAACGAAAATCGTCGACCACTCATTCACACTAGTCAACGTTTATGCCTTTAAGACGCAACAACTTATAGAAGAAATGAAGAATCGTTCAAGTTGAGTTTTTTAGGCACTGATCGGATCCATTGAACACTCTTTTAAGCTTTTCAGTTCGTTTGTAGAATAATTTCGATTTCATCGTCGAGAAGTTATTATTCGTTGCATCGCTGAACCAACAGAATAAAACACTAACCGCACAAAGGCAAAAAAAAAACAAAGGAAATTTGAAAGGAAGTTGAAAATTTGGTTATTTTCAGGTTCACGACGCATATCTCTTTTCCGAATATCTTCTCGTCACGTTTTATACCGAGTGTAACACCGTCTTCTACAACTAAAGATACCTTCATTTTACCTTTTGTGCCAACAACACCGACCAGCAGTAGAATTGCTTCAAGTACGACACCTCAACAAACCGACAGTGCCAATTCACAGGAAATACCCGCAACACTCGCTTCAACATATGCTGTAATAACGGATGTACCGACAACCTACAACATCGAAGACACTAATACTGCCACGACAACGACGGCAACAACAACAACTACACCAACACCAACAACAACAACAACGCCATCACCACCATCACCAACAACGGCAACAACAGTAGCAACGACTTCAACCACCACTAGTACTACTACCAGCACTACTACTACGAAACCAACAACCACTACCACGGCAAGCACCACTACTACAACAACGACAGCATCTCCGCAAACCACAGCGACATCAGCATTTACGAAGGAAGCACCAACTTGGAGCGCAACAAAGAGTTCAAAAGAATCTACAACCAAGTAAGCTAACTAATATTTCCGGTAAGAGAGTTTCAAAATACAACAAAAATCTTTGAAAAAAAAAAACACTGAGGAATTTGACTGAAGCAATGAATCGTTGACACCTCGTTGACGAGTTTCACTAAACATACCTTTGTTATCTATGAAAGGAGAATTCTTCATACTCATTTCTGAGAATATTATATATTGCCCGCATTATATGCTACATTGAAAACTATATCTTAATTGTAGTTAAGTAAATAAAATTTCATAAATTAAAACGAATTTCCCCCCTTAAAGTTAGGATAGTAAATGTGAAATTATTAGCTGAAGTAATATAGATGCTTTTTGAAAAAAAAAAACCAAATTAAAGTTTATCGTTTTTATTGTCAATAAATTTGCATTTAGTGAAGCGTCAATGATCGAAGCTCAACATAAACCACCAAAAGAAGCTGTCATGTTTGACATATTCCACAATGGACAACCGATTGAGGCGGTTGTTGTGGGCAGTCGTATAGCGCTTAGTTTTACACCATTCTACGCTATACCACGTTAGTTTATCGTTTTATTTCATCAATTTATAACAGAATGCAATTTTGGAAGAAGTCAACGATGATAGTTAATTAGACTCGATGGATAAAAGAATATTTCTTATATAGCGATTGGCGTCAATGATAGAGACGATACATCGAAAATCTTTCAAGCGAATTTATGATTTTTGAAAAAAAAAAAAATTCCGAGTTAGCCGATGAATAAAACGATTATCCAAATAAATCGGGCGTCTAATAGCTCTTTATATTTGTTTTATCGATTTCCGATCCAGTGATGATGATTCTCGAAATTGGCTCGTTAAAAAAATTTTTGCACACCTTGAAGGAATTTAGGTAGTCGGTTGCTTGCCGTTTGTTACTATTCAGATGCGTTTGATTGCCGAATAAGCATAAACTAAATATGCAAATGGATCCCATCACTGCTTAATTAACAGCTGATAACTTTTACCCTAATGGCAATGTTTACTTAAAGTGCTACACTGAGACTTGGCATTTTGTTGCAAGCTATACAAAATGTGCCATACTTGCGCTTCCTACGACAATAATCCACTTTAATCCGAATCCCTGTTTGAATCCTTACCTGAGACATTTCAGAAAAAAAAAAGAAAAGAAAAAAACACTCAACGTAGCAAATAAATCGAGATCACAACCGTTCTTAAATGATCTTCGATAAACAGCAAACTAAAGTAATCATTTTTGCATGTTCTCTTCATATAATAATATGGATAATCTCGGTTTTATGGAAAACAATATAATTCATTGCAGCGAATTATATGAGTATTTCGGGATGTCAAGTTGAGCCGATTGGATCGCTATACGAGTGGGAACGCGAACCATTGGCGATAATCAAAGACGGTTGTCAAGCCGATCACGTTGGACTAGTATGTCCTCCACAGAGAACAGACTATGGAATCAGTGTCACTATCGAATCGTTTCGCTATCAAACAACCGCACAAGTGCAATACACTTGCCTTATACGCATATGTCCATTCGCTCCATGTCCAGTGGTTAGTGGCTCTCTATATGTTTCATCGTCGTGTTTAAACATCGAAAAACACTTTTAACATTCACAAAAACATCTGAAATATATTTGCTTCCATATCCTATATCCAATAAAACGGTGGACACCCTCAAGGCATCATTCAATTCGTTTTGAGAAACAAAATGGATGTGTCCCATCAGAACGATAGCTGAACGAGTATGAGTCCTTGCGAGAAGATAAAAGATCGACTATTACTCTTTGTGATTTTCTGCAGTTCTCATTTGTTGTCTTCTCTTCAAATGATTAGCTATTAATTCAATTTCGTTACGATTACCAAGAGGTTCATTTTTCCATCCACAAGCATACGACTTAAATATACCTAACACTACCGCTGAATCCTCGCTTTCATGGCATGCTATCCGCAGTGAATTAAGTGAACATCGCGAATTTTGCTTCATATCGATGTGTAGTAATGTTGGAGACATAAAATGCCACAAAACCAACATATAAATAGGCTAATCCGAAATCCTAGTGATTGGAAGATATTTTAGATGACGTGCCCAAATGTGGATGGCTGCTCGATAAACGACCCAATCTCAAGGACGTTTGGATTACGTGCCAAACGGCATTTGACGATTGAAGAGATTCGTGCGGCATTAGCCGCCAATCCTGACTTGCAACGACAGATAAGGCTTACCAACTACATCGGAACTTCTGGACGTTCAAGTGCAGGTTACTAACTTTCGTCAATATGATATCAATAAATCTCGCCAATCCATATTGCGGATTTCAGAAACCTATCCGCTTTGAATTCTAACATAAACGAGATGAAGTAAACTTCGCCAAAACTGAAAGATGAAGAGATAAAGAAAGAAAGGGAAAAAACATAAAGTACTCTTTTCGAGTTTTTTTTTCGATGGGAGAGAGAAAAATGAGGTACCATAGTTAACCGCTAAGAATGTTGCAAATATTCGTAGTTACTGTGGAAAGCCTGCAACGCGAATCTTTGCTTCCTCCCGCATAGCTCTCGTTAGGTTGCCCACTTTGTGACCTCTTCACATGAACGACTTGATTCAGCCGTTATTCATGTGCGACCTCTCGAAACCTTTATTCCATTCTGTAGGATCAAATTTCATTCAATCATTTAAAAAAAAATTATTTTAGAAACGCAGCAACAGTTGATTGCACTTGGTGGCGATCATATCGTCAAAAAGCGACTCGTTGTTGTCAACTCAGAAGATCAATTGCGATATTATGTACGGACTGGCGACATACCCAATGGCAGATAAAGCAACCATCATACGGCTCGTCTCTAATAAATCCACCAATACTTGCTTATACTAGCACCAAAATCCCAAAACGTGAATGCTGTCGTTCAGGCAAGAGTGGGGCATCAGGGACTTATTGACTGTTACACCTAGGAAGCATACATAGCTAATCCTATCATGCACATATGCCGCAATCTTTTCCACTGTACCTCAACCTTGTCACATCTCATATGGACGTCTAATTTACCCGGTATGAGCGACGTCGCTCTCGGAGATCCAGTATCAGTATGGAAGCCTTTTCCTCTTGCCCCATATTCCCCCTTCCTTACGCACATTCGCAAATCTGTATTAAATTGAACGAAATCAACGATATTCCCACTATTATGGGAAAGAACTAAGCGAATCCACTCTTCCAGTGGCCTTTCCATCCCTTCATTGCCGTCCCATTTCCAGCATTCTCGTAATAACTATGAAGTTGAATCCGAAGACAGTAACCTCAAAACAATTCTTGCATATGTGATATAATCATGTACATATTGTTCGGTGTGCTGCAATTGGTAAATTTATTCGTACCGTTAATATAAGAAGACTGATCGTCCTATCATGTTGGAGGAGAATCTTGGTGATAAAAATGAGCTTTATGGAAGATGTTTCGAACAGAGGAAAAATCATTGCAGCCCTCTGATTTGTGATACGAATATCGTTGAAATACTGCGAAGCTAAATCTCTTTCTTTGTTAAGTTAATATACAAACAATAATAAAATGTGATAAATAAAAACAACGCACAACATCAATGGGATACTTCAATCGCTGAATTAAAAAAAAAGCAGCGCATCACAGCTCACAATTACCTCACACGTTGAAACTATCCAGCAAACGAAATACGAATGGAATGAGACCATAGGGGGAATGAGACCATAGGGGTGATACCAATGGAATCACTTAAAGTCGACAAACTTCGAAGCACCTTCTCCAACTAGCTGCCCTGCCACCCAAAATTTGTTTCCAAGTCTCAATCCCACATCCCACGGCTGCATATAAACAACCAACTGCGTTAAGGAATCAACAATCATCAGGACACTTATCGATCAAATTATGCCACCATTACTTACGATTCTAAAATATATTTTACATGACTGGCTCATTAATTTTAGTACGTAAATTATCAAAGGAGAAGAAGAAAACAGAAAACAGAAGAAAGATACAGATGATCATAGAGAACTCCTCTTCGTCTTATTTCTTCTTCGAATCAGCTGCAACCTCGTAAACGGCATTCTTTTTGAGAATAACAAGACCTTTCATATACGGTGTCAGTGGTATATCTGAAATATTAATAAGCATCTAAACTATTTCCTTCGTAAAAGACCACATCAGTGGGTACTCCCAACACGCTCACAGAATGTTTCGATCCCTTTTAATGTTTCGACCTTTCACTAAAACTAGTTGCCACACTATTACGGTATTGTGATGAGTCTTCTTTTACCATTTCTATTAAACTTTGTTTTCTCTCAGTAGCTTCCTAGCTAAGTAATTAAGCAGTAAAACATAATAAAGGGATTGTTAGCATCAACATTTTCTCATCCTCAACGATACAAAAAAAAAATAAATCTCGTTCAAATAACGAATCAAACAGCACTGCTATCAATCGTGAAAAGGAAATCTGCATAAGCTTCTTGATCTTATCTATACCTCAATTATGATGTGACTCCACAACATTCGGTAGCATTCCAGCCTTGATTAAACGACGACTAATCAAAAAGGTATATTTGCAAATCAAATTTCGGCTCTTTTTCCTACGAAAACCACAAGTACACTATAGGTTTAGTTACCCAAGTTTGAGGTGTCGGGCGACCGCAGAGCTGAAGAGTATCGATCGAATCTTGTGAACGAACTTGGGACGAACCAACCAGGAGGTTGGTCTAGTTGAGAAAAAGAAGGGCGCAAATGGACAAGCCCTCTTCAAATCAGGCCAGTTTGTTTATTAAACACAGTTATATGTCGCTCATTACTGAAGAGTCCGAGCAGTTTCGAATCCAGCAGAGAAGTCGAAAGGCATGAAGAAGGAAATATCAACGGCCCAAGAAAAACAATTTGCAATAAACATAGGTAAACCGCACATGTTAGGCATTGGTGGTTTGATATTCTTCATATAACCAGATGGTCGGCATAAACGCAATCGCCCGACACCTCGTTTCTCGTGCAAATATTTGTGTTGCACTTTATTATATCAAATTCAACCATAATTAACATAAATGCCGCATTTGTAAAACTACTGTATTGCTTCCACATCATGTATCGTATCAATCACATCACACAACCCGCCCTCAAGTTCTTCTCGTCTCTTATAATTGTCGTTGTTTTATTTATTGCTTTTATATTAATTGTGTTGCGATAGGTTTGCATTGTTTGTAAGTTTTATTCCAAGTGCTTCGTAACTTTTAATCCTGTTATTCTTTTTTCTAATAAACCAACGATCTTGCTATTTTCTTTTCTATCGTCTATATACGACCCGCAACATCGTCTTGTCCACGAGAGCGAATGCCAAC
>JAAVTS010003831.1:0-16590 GCA_022845575.1 Baylisascaris ailuri | reverse complement strand
TCGATTTTCCATTAAAAAAAATTTAGCATCTTTAATGCCCAATAAAAATCATTTAAAAATTTCTTAATTATTTTTTCAAGCATTACTTAAACTTGTTCGAATAGTATTTTATTTATTATTCAGCAAAATTGTCTATCTAATAAGTAGCAATTTTCAGATATTGAATTTTGTTCGTTTTTGTGAATTTTGTGTACTTCATGCACGTAATTTACGACGTATCCGTCTACGTACTCAACGAGAAGGACAAAACGAAGAAGCGCTTGCCGAACTTGGTCGCAGTTTATCTTTGAGGGGTATAGAGTTGATTGTCGTCTTCGATCATCTTATTCACGATAGGGAAATAAGGTAACCTCACATTCGATCACCTGTGTAATTTAATTACGAACTGGGATGTGGAGGTGAGCCGGGATACGTGGCTGGAAAACTATGGATGCATAGTTAATGTTTTTTAAAGAAGTTATTGGCAATAGCAATTTCAAAGCTTTTTGTGGAATAAAGTTAGCACTAGTTACAGAGTAGATTAACATATTATTGGTTATTTATAAGTTGTGTTTTCAACCCTCCCAACGTGCCTTATTGTGCAACGTTAGGCAACGATGACAGTGGCGCTTTCTTTCTGGAATTTTTCATGACACCATCGTCGATTGGCCTAGACTTTTTGAGATTAATTGGGGATGTGGGGGGGGAGGGGGGCTCGCAGGTAGANGGGGGGGGGGGGGGCTCGCAGGTAGACGTTGATCTCAAATTGTACGCCGTTTGAAAAAGTGATGATTTGCGGAAAGTCAGAAATCCAAAATTTTCTGGAATTCCCGGAAAAATCGTTGTAAAACTTTCCACTTGAATGTTGACCACCCGTCTGAATGAGAGGGGATGAATTGTCGTTGAGTTTTTCATCAAAGAAGTAACCTTGAAGGAAAAAGACACCAAAGCAAGTTTGCTGTCAACAAAGGTGCTCAATCGCTATGAAGAGAGATGACTTATATGAGAGTGTTACCGCCTAAACATTTCAGGTTCGACAACGGTTGGATTGTGAAAATTGGCCGTGGATTGGACTACTTTCGCAATCCAGGCCGGTATGGATTAGGTGCTGGTGATCTCAATCTAAGGCAATGCCATGAAACAAATGTTGATATATTTCGTATGCGATAATACAATATGTATTGAACATCCTCTACAATTTTGCATATATTCTGCCTTGCTGAAGAGAGAGAGCGCGAGAGAGAAGTGCAAGATGCTTGTAGTAGGAGGAACTTGAAGCTCGATCTTCCGCTGTTCAGGTGGGGGAGAGGAAGACGGTTTTATATATTAAAACTGAACCACATTTCGATTCTAAAGAACATATATCCCATGTTGTGATACGGATGGAAATTTAGAAATATATTTTTAATTGCAATTTTTATTATTTTCTTTTTTACAGTTGTTTTATTTCGAGTAATCAAACATATAACAAATGGGATTATTTTCGAATACAAGAGCGATCCATATGAGAGCAGTTTTTGATTTATTAAATCGGACGAACCCACCGATGTAAGGCTTGATTTCATTTTTCATATCGGATTTTTTATGTGTACGGAATGTGCACATGTAAGCGGATTGAACGCAAAATGAGTGGAAGATATCCAAATATTGTGCAGAGACGTAATAGCCGTTGACCTTTGATCTCGACTCCCTCATGTAGTTTTTTTTTTTTGCTTGATGAAAACATCGCTTTTGGTAATCGATGATATTTATTCGAAAGCTTCTTATAGAGGATGAAAGTGATATGCAAATAGTTTAATCAATAGGAATCATCTGTTAGTAATGATTATAAATGATTAAGATAAAACAATAAGGTATTACGTGTTTTATTTCTCTCGCTGCTCATTTCGATTCATTCTTGAACGCATTTTTCTTTTTAAATTTACCTCGTTTTAATTTTGTTTTCTATTTTTAATGAATTGCTTCGTTTTTTATTCTATTGATATATTATATTTATATTATCAGGTTTGCATAAATTCTCTTAGCAATTTTTATTAGTGATAATATTTTGAATTTTTTATTCTTCGAACTTTTTATTCGTTTTTGCGATATGAAGATGAGGAGACAAGGCTTATGATCGATTACAACTAAATTGAAGGTCGGGTTATGTTTGAATTTTACGAGTTAAGAGGCAGTGGGAAGAGGGGAGGGAGAAGGAGGAAAGGGATCGTCACTCATTTTTATCCGCCATCATGAGCTGTTTGTCATCATTCATGCGTCATTTAATTAATTACCTATAAAATTGCACCTGTTTGTCATTAATGTCTATCGTTTAACCAATTAAAATCAATTTGAATCCTTTATAAGGCTGGAATATTGTTGCATCATTGTGTTGAAAAAATTGCAACTTAATGACAGCTTCCATCAACGATCAAAATAGAAATTTTTATTCAACGGAAATAGGAAATCATTGAGAAATCATTACGAAAGTATATCATTTTCCACNAATAGGAAATCATTGAGAAATCATTATGAAAGTATATCATTTTTCACTTTTTTTTTTCTGCGTAATTTCCTTCTTTCTTCTATCTTCATTTTTTATGTTCTTCCAACTTATGAGTTATGTTATTGGAAGCGGTTTTCTATTGCATGAAACCATCGAGAAATTTTTTTCGTTTATTGATAACAGTTTTTTTCTGAATGGGTCAATATGTAAATAGGTAATTTCAAAATAAACACAATTGTTATAATAATATAAACGATATATATGTTTATTTCTATATTTAAAGAAAAATGTTTCTCAATCGGCAGCTATTGGCTGTATCGTTATTCTTCTTTGTAAATATTGAATTATACATATTCAAATAGGTTTTTGTTGTTTTAAAACTTATTAATTAGTATATAAAGATATTAAAGGTTAAAAAAAGAGTACCACGTTTATTGAGCAAAGATATTTTTCATAAAAAAGAGGCGTCAGTTTTCTCCTCGACGATAAATTTTGGCAAACTGCCCAATTTTCGATGAGGATTGCGGCTTCATTAGTGGCTATCATAAGGAATACGCAACAATTGTTACCGTATATTTAGAGATGATTTTTATTTGTTTTTCGTTTGTAAGAGAATTGATGTTTCTAGTAGTAGGGATTGGATTAAATGCGGATATGAAGGTGTATTTGAGTGGATGTTTGACGGGAAGTGTTAGACAGTATGTAGGTAAGTTTTATATAAGTAATAATATACCGTAGTAAGCAGTAGGTAATATACCGTAACAGATAATTAGTGAATTTATTTTGTTATGGAGATGATTTCCCTGGAATGGAGTTAGAAAGAATACTGTAGAGAAGATGGGAAGAGGAGGAGTGCCACCTAAGAGCAGAAGGTAGAAGAGATTTGTGGAGGGTGATGCATGGAAAGTTGGATCCCTTATTTTAAGCTTTTTCTGCTGGAAAAAGAATAGAACTTAATCGGCACTACTTTTGTTTTTTGAAAGGTGACGTTTGCTGGAAAAACTTGAAGTATAAATAAATAAAACTTAAATTTCCTCATTGCAAGAGATCTTTTTGCTAGAAAAAACCGCATAAATGGGTAGCGGGAATTTTTCTGCCCGAAAGAAATCCTACAAAATTTTTTTTCCTACGGGGAATTTTAATGAGATGTTCATTTATTATGGTACATAATGTTTAATAAGTGCTAAATTCAGATATATCTGTATATCTCTATTTCGTTCTTTGGCTTCCTTATTGTTAAGATAGAGAGGGGATAGGGAGGGAGCATTTTATCAGTTTTATATTTGAACGGCATTGCTTTAATAACAAATTCTTGATCATTTTCTAAGAAGTATTGAAAAGAAAGTATGATGCCCATTAAGTACGGATAAACTATAAAATTATGGGTACCTTGTTGCATTTTCTTAAAGCATTGGTCATCCAGCGTTTAGTCTGTATAAGTCCCTGGGGCTATACCCGTTTGATATGGTATATATTTGGGCAAGCCTCGAATTGCTAAATTTTGTACAAGTGACTAGGATGGATCGATAGGTGAAATGTTGCCTAACCATGTTTTGAATCAAAACCAAACGATATGGTACGCTACTCGGTTTTTCGAGTGCTGCTTTCTATCTTGTAGCATCTGCGAGTGATAAACTGAAACTCTTGAGTTTTTTGCCGTTCCTGTTGACAGCCTCTCTTCAAAATCAGCATTAAGACCGTGTGTACTAAATAAAATAGCGTGAAATTTCCAATTTTTTAACCTAGTTTGTAAATTTTGCATATTGCGGTGAGGTTCTGTCTATAGATGGCAGTTAGAATCTGAAGATCGAGGAGGAAAGGCCTATATATGTTGTTTCTTTGAGTTTGCCCCAATTCAAGCGCACAAATCGAACTATAAGAGCAAAATGTGAAAAATTAGGTGATATGCTTGTATTCTATGTGGATTTCTTGCCCCCAATAACCCGAGTATATCCACTTACTCAGCTGTCTATTCCCGTCATGCCTTCACTATTCTCTTTCAAAGTAATCGTTCTAATTGCAATGAAACTTATCCGTTAATTACCAATCCTCGTAGGTTTAGTGATCCCGTTCGAAAGTTTTTTTGTTATGTATGCAGATCGCTTTTCGTGGTTAAGTTGATATATTTATATTACTTTATTTGTTTCAATTAGAGATATTGGTGATGAGGATATGCTGGTCAAGTTGAATCGTTATGCATTGTTTCGACGAATCTCTTCGTAATATCGTTCATTGCCCGTTTTTCTCTCTATTGAAGTTTGCATTGCTTTTAGGGACTTTTATCATCCTTCAACGATGCCGGTGGAAAAGAATTCAAATAATCCTAAAAAACAGGTTGGAAATTTTATAATTTTGGATCGTTTATGATCCTAGTTTGGATCATGCTTATGAATTCGATATTGGATCAAGGACGCCTAATACGTGAACGAAGAGGGGAGAGAATCGATATGATACTGCCACCTGGATTAATTTAAAGAATAAAAAATGGCATTAATGGGATTCCACAAAAAATTACTTCTGGACACGAACGTGTTATGTCACATTTTGCATTTATCGCTTTGACTTATAGCCATCTAAAAGAGTATATATTATTGCTGAGAAGGTGAGATATATTCGATCGCTGGTTTTCGCATCCATATATATAAAAATATTTTTGGTCTTCTCCTAGATTTTCATATTACATTAAAAGAAAAGAGAATTTATGCAAGATTTTGGTTCTTTTATTCGGTTTATCAAATCAGAACGTAGGGATCGATCACATCTGGATGAGCCGTAACATAAAACTATCATATTAAGGCAACTTGTTTGTTATCTTTTAGACGTTATCGATGGCGTAAATATATACTAACTGTTCTTTGTGGTAAGACCCGTTCAGTAAAAGCCCACCTGAATATGGCAGAGAAGGTATGGCAATATGGCAATGTGGCATGTGTTTAAGGGGGAGAGGGAGGAGGAGGGTTTATGGGATTACCTGCATATTGAAACACTGCATATTAATAGCAGGTAACATGGGACACCTTTTAGGCATTATGGAGTGGAAATTAAGAAGCAGATTTTCATTGGATTATAACACAAATTATAATGGGATCTATTTCTTAAGGATGCTTATTATTTGTGTGCTTACTGTTTTTAGGATGCTTATTGTTGTTTTCTTGATGGGAAAGGATTTAATTTTTTTTTTTTATTCTAATGGAATATTTGTACAAATCTATCAGTGCCTAGTTGAAATGCTAATTAATTGAGTTGTTTTTTATTCGTTTTTACAGATGGAAGCCTATAAGGAGAAGCTTGTCAAGGAGGCAGAGAAAATTGTCTTGGAAGAATTCCCGAAAAAAGTGATCGAATTTAATAACTTACTCGAGGTTAGTTTTGTTACTTCATAAGAATTTAGGCGTATTGTTTAATAATTTTCATAGTGCATTCATTTGATGTAGTATATGTTGATATCTAACAGGTTTTTACTATATTATTGCGGAGATTTGTATTGCAAAGGACGTTTGCATGGTTGTTGAATGTGATAAGAGAGAAGAAAAGATATAATTGTGCCCCTTCTTCGTTGACACTTTGGTGCATGTGCTGCCTACCTGACCTAAATGATGTACACCTCCTCTCCTAGCCACATCAACAAATCATTGCAATAGCTCCATACTTCTATTGGCATTAAAAATTAGCTTTACAAATCGTAGAGAGATAGTATGAGGAAGAAAGAGAGGAAAAGTGGACGATAATCTCTCCTCTTTTAATTGAATAACTTACCTATTAGTATCACTAAATAACGGATTCATCCGTTGAATATTAATATGTGAAAAGAACTGTTACCCCTATTTATTAGAATTAAAAAAAAAAAATTTCTTTTCAGAGTGGGCGATTCTCCTACGATCGATTGCCTGAACTGTTACCGGACACGGATCTCAACATCCCTTACCCAAATCAATTAAATCAATCATTGGTGCATTTTTATTTATTTGTTTATTTATTTTTATTTTTCATTTTAAACTCTCGAAGTAGGGAACATGCAAAGATATGTGTTATGTGGGTTTAAAGCTGAAGGGGTGGGTGCTGCATTAACGATATCTTCGGAAAGCAGGTTCCAGACTCGTACAACCTGAAATTAGAACTTATGCAAAACATTGTTTGTACTGCAACACTTTTTGACGAACTGAAATTGATGTGCAAGTAGACTATGGGAAGGGACAAACTGAAATATTTCCAACAGCGAGATGTCGGAAAAAAAGAACACAATTTTATAAGAAGAAATCAAGTCAAAGTTAAGCCTCCGATATTCCTTTGACTCCAGATGAAAAAGAGTTTTGGACTGATAATATAACTTGGCCCATGTGGGCCACCATAAGTTTTGCGGAACGCAATGCGAATGGAAAGTTTCCGGACATTTTCTAGTTACCTGATATCAGATATCAAATGAGGAGACCATATGGGATAAGGAGACCGTATAGGCGCACTCTCAATTTACTGTTAGCATATTTGAAAATGCCTTAGCATTTCTGCCATAAATAACAGATCTGTCACGATTTCGAGCAAGTTTCAAGCATTAGATTCAATAATACTGTGAATATTCGTAAAAAGCATTTGATCCATTCGGTTTATGCTGATCAAATCATAAGAAATGATTTTTCTTGCCACAAGCGTTGGAGATATGACAATAGTTGCCTGAATGGGGGAGAAGAGAGTTCTTTTAGTGTACAAACCTCATTTAAGTTATGCGTAAGGCCTTCTATCTAAAATGAGTTCACGATTGGCATCTATACTGGCATAACGGTAGTCATAATCGCGGGAGAGTGGTCTCTCAATGTTTATATTTACCAATGCCATTTGTGATGCAAATCGATCACCTCGGAAAAAGAGAGGGGTGGTCGACGAATTTCAACGATCACTTCCCTTTTTTTTAAAGTTTTTTAATTTTTAAAACTGCTGGTCATGTTTTAGATAAGTTTTATAATGTTTATATTAAATGAATTATGTGCACTATTGCAGCCGGATGGCGTACCAAACAAACGAGCAAAGCTAAACGGTGATGAAGCATTTTTTCATGGTTTGTATTTGCTTTAATTTGCGCTGGATTTTTAATATATACCAGTTTTTGATAGTGAAAACTTATCACTTCAGTAAAGTTGCGTTATATTTGTTAAGTTTGATGCTTCTTATATCAGAAGCACTTTATGTTCGCCTATTTAAATATGCTAGTTTTTCTTGTTTAGGTGCTCTTAATTTTTGTGCCTTGTTTTAGTGGGTGAACTACTAGATATACTTTTATTTATTTTTTAATTTATTCCTTGAATATGTGGCAGTACTCGTTGACTATATCTTATTGTAAAAGTTGATTAGGTTTTGAGGTTTAATATTGATGGTGGAAGTTGAATTATAGGAACACCGGTATATGGATTTGTTGGGGGAATGGTGAAATGCAATGAGAAAATCGCCGAATTAACAGATATTATACGACCAATGTTGAGAGATGCTGTCGAAGCTGTCAATAAGGTTTGTCTTTCTTTATTAGTTTATTTTTATTTTTTTATATTAATGCAGTATAATTTTTTCAGCTTTANCTGTCAATAAGGTTTGTCTTTCTTTATTAGTTTATTTTTATTTTTTTATATTAATGCAGTATAATTTATTCATCGCTAATGTTTAATTTTTTTATTAAATTTGTTTTGTTTTTTTTAATTTATATAAAAAGCCGGTTGTTTCAAAAGTGTTAATAATAGCGCGGAAATTGTAGATGATTTGATTCCAACCTTACCTATGTTTACCTGTATTTTTCAGGTTATTAATTTCAGGTAAAAATGTGGATATTATTTTTAATTCCAAGAATTGAAGATGGAAATAATTTTGGAGTATCAATCCAAGAAGAAGCACTCAATGAGGTAATTTGCTAGTTGTTTTTGCAGGAATATTATCTAAAATGTTCGACTTTGTTTATTTATTGTTTCGTTGTTGTTTTCTATTCTCTGTTTATTTGATCACATTTTCTTTGTAAATAGAGTGAATGTTTTCTTAAATAAGTGATGAAAAAATTCGTATTGGGATGGTATGGCGATATCTATGAATGCACTTCTCATATATTTATTGATAATATTCGTATTTGTTTTGTTCTCATTTCTGTTTGCTTAACTCATATCCTTTTTTTGCACTGAAAACTGATCGGAAGTCATCAAAAATCCGATAATCCGTTAAGCGAGCGTCCACTCGACCGTCATCTGCTGGCCAGTGACCAAATAAGTGACCATTTGCTGGTCAGGCAACTGATCAGTGGTGGCTAGGCAATGTTTCAATAAATATATAACTTGAGTTGGTAAAGCAGTTGGGGATTAGCGACAGCTTGAATGCTAGTGTGGTATGGAAATAAGTGGGTAGATGGACAAGCTCAACAATCGACGAATGCCCACAACTGTTGGATATATTGTGACTGCAAAGGAATTAATTATGCAAAGACTGTATTGCTTAAGTGTTTTGTAGTTGAATATTTCCTCGCGGGTCTTATGATCTACGAGGAAAACTTAATGTTACGAAATTTTTGTTGGATTTCATTCTTGCTTATGGACAATTTTATGGAATGAATCTTTTTATTCAGGTTCGGACAGTAGAAGGTGAAGCGGCCTCTTTCCTCGATCAAATATCACGCTATTTCGTTAGCCGTGCTCGATTGGTCACTAAAGTTGCAAAATATCCACATGTGGTTTGTCTTTTTGTTTCTTTTTGCTTTGATATTTGTATGTTTCTTATCTGATTTATTAGATATACCTCTCCTAAAAATTTATCAGTGTTTAGCTTCTTTGTTTTGGTGTGAAAGAGAATGAGTTACGCTCGTCGGATCTTTTATTTTATTTTATTTTATTTTATTTTTTTGTTGTTGTTTCATTTTTATTTCGGAGATTTTTATCATATGATTAATTTCGTACTTCTGAGGATCTCAAATTCCATAGCTTTGTGGATTTTATGATGGCAAATTCGTTGAAAGGTTTTTTCCTCTTATGAAAGGGAGGCATTTATTTTTATTTTTAGTCTTTTGACGGTTATTTTTGGCTTTTTTGTTTGAACTCAAAATTATTCGAGTGGTAAGATAATCGAATCCGGTCGTTTACAGTAGAAGGCGGTTGTTTACCTGTTTGTTTTGCATTAGAGGCAAGGTGTTCCATTTTTTTGTCACTAAGGCTTATCAAGTATCAAAGAATTATTGACTTCTTAAGATGAAAGTTTTTCATGGAACCGTCTAAGGGAATCCTGGTGACGCCAGATTGCATCGATAGTGACAACTTTTGCGCTTTTATTTAATCTTCAAATCGGTATTATGCTGTTAAATTATAATTCCCATTTGAAGGAGGACTATCGTCGTGCAATATTGGATATGGATGAAAAGCAGTTCATCAATATTCGCCTTGTACTCACCGAAATGCGCAATCATTTTGCAACTTTACACGATATGATAACGAAAAATTTGGAGAAAATTAAAACGCCCCGAACTAGTAATATCGAGCATATGTATTGATTGTTTTTATCTATATACGTAAGCAATCATCTTTGCGATTGTATAAAGTAAAATAGTAATACTACTAGATGGCGATGAAATGTAATCCTATTGGATGACGCTAAAAAGTGATACTGTAGTTAACGGTAGAAATAATACTACTGTTAGATTGTGATCAAAAGTAGTACTGATAGGTGACGACTATCCGAAGTTTTATACGAGATAAATTGAATAAAGTATAGTTGCAGCCAAACTGATGGCTTAAATGAATAAAGCGTGATTAGCTCGTATGTGAATAAATGAATATCCGTATGTGAAATATTTTTCTTGTTGTTTTTAGTGAATATTAATGCGATAAATAACCATTACAAATATGAAATATTTCATATTGAAAAATATATTGAAAAATCAATGTTTTCAATTTTTTCTTCTCTTTTTATTTCCATAAAAAATTCTGAAAGTGTTCTTTTTTTCGCACTTGTAATTTTCGAATTGTTCGCTCATCTCAGTGGCTTGATACTATTGATGTTATTGCTAATTTGCCATCTTGCTTAACTTCATTTTTTTTAAATTGTCGTTACACTTTTTTCAATTTTTAGAATTTGTTTTTGAATGAAAGTGAAAATTTGAAATTTATCTCTTTTCTTGTGTTATTTCGATGCATTATTTTGTACCAAATTTATCGTCTCGAAACGTTAAGAATAATGTCGCCTGCTATAAGCATCTTACCGACCGAGGGTGTCTTTATTTTTTTGTCGTGAATGAAAAAAGAGTGACGGTGATCGTGTATCGATTAACAATGATCCCGATCGGATCGATTCCCATCGAATTCAAAGTGTAATCAATAGTGATGCAGTATTGACACTATATTTGTGCAAATTCTGTCATTGTTGTGTTTGTTGACTTTTTACTTTCAGTATTTTATCATCAATTTCTTCACTCTATGATTTGAAAAATCTTTTTTTTTTTTCGATTTTAGCTTTTGTTTATTGAATTGACGATGTGTTCTGTTTATAAACTATATTAATTATATGTTAGGTTTAATGAAAAATGATATTTTAGGGTTTTATATTGGTAATCTATTTTATTCCTCTATGAAGAAATGTTTGCTTTCGAAATTTTTGAATTGTTGATTTTATTATTAAATAAATAGAACGGAAATTTAAATCCATTTCATCATTCTTAGTAATCCGCATCTCACTAAAAAAATTTTTTTGCAATAATTTTCATTTGTGAAATTGTTTAGTTAAGCCGAATTTTTGAAGTGAAATATTTTCACTTATTCATTCAAAAATTTGATATGAATTGAATTTCGACATAATGTGTTTAATGTTGAGTTTCGATACCCTATTTGTTGATGTTGTTATGCCTATCTTTTTTGCCACTATCGGTGATTTCAAATAAACATTTCAACATATATGATTTATGAGGTCTCAAATGTGCATTCTTTAAATGCAAGATGCCGTAAAAACATTTCATTGAAAATCTTAAGCAGTATTTTATTTCTCTTCGAGAACGCTCTGCCATCGAGTGAAGTGCTAAGTGAGATCGTCAACTCATCTCTCTATTAAGGGTATATGTGCTTCATTTCCGAGTATATAAGTGAAAATTATATCCTTCCCAATTTTAAAGAGTGGGCATTTGTGCCAGCTTTCCAAACTAAATTTGCTAAAATACGGGATAAACGAAGTTGATGTGCCTTTGTCAACGTAGGGCTTATATATTCCCCAAGTGGAGCTTATGGCATTCGCAACCTTCTAAAAAAGTCATGGGTCAGGGGTGGGCTTATAAGTGAAGAGATACGATACATTTCCTTGATATTACTAGTGGCGCTCATAAACAATACGTGGGAAATGGGTGCAAATTTATTGCAAGATGTCCATATTGTTCAAACGTTTGGCAGTGACAGTGAGGCTTATTCACGAAGGGAGGACAGTTTGTTGGATTAAGTTGTCGAAGTTATTGAACTCTTTGAGGTGGCACTACTTGCTGAAGTGCCTGTCGTACTTCCTGACCTGCAAGAAGAAAAAGTCAAACGATGTTTCCTGCAAAAGTATTTTTACTAACATGTTATATATTCATATTAAGGGAGCGTGTTTATGTTAATCTATTTTAATTATGGAATAAATATTTGCTGTAATTCAGTCATAATCTAAAACTAATAATAGATTACTGGGAGAAACCTGCGTGATTGTAAACGTTTTGAATGTGAAGCTGAAGAAATTGCTGTATTAGACGTTGTAGTTGAGCTCGAATTTGGTGATGGTGTTGAGCGTTTCGATCCCGACTCGTCGTTGACCAATTTTTCCGAGATTTGAATATGTTGTCCGCTAATCGATTCATCTGAAATAATAATTTCCTACTCTAAATTAAGGCAATATAATAAATTTATAGCAAATATAGTAAATTAAAGTAGTAAATAATAGTTATATGTAATAAAATTGGAATTGCGTTTGCCTTTGGCGACAATTTCTTTTTAGTTTTAACATAGTAATATTTTTTTCTTTTAATTAACTGATTTTAGGTGAAATTTGCGTTGATTTCACAATAAAAAGTACCAATCAGTTCGTTGATTTCAAACTTTTTAATATCAACTAAAAAATAATTTGAAAATAACTATGCTCAAACTTTTTAAAAATGCATAAGAATTGTATAAATATGCGTATCTAAATGAATGTTTATTTATTAATGACACATAGAAATAACGATGCATTTGAGAATCCATAATGATCTCTACTATTGTCACCTCTTTTCGGTTGTATCGCGCGATTGCTGTTATGGATATCGTTCTCAATGAGATTCCCCACACGACAAATCCTTCGGATGGGTTCCTTTCGCATAATCGTAGTGGTAGTTGCTTGTTGAGTGCTTAACTGTTGTTTATAGGCAATAATACGATCTAAGCTACGAATTAGCTGATTACGGCAAATCACATTGAAACCGATTCCGGTCGCCGAATGAATTCCATTATTTGGAATCCAACGAAGTGACCGACGACCACTAAGCGTACGCATAGCAGTATTGCGACGTATACGAGGTAGAGCAAGTAACTGACGATTGGCGGATCGTATTGAGAGATGCTCACTGATTTCTCGTTGACGACCTTCAGTAAGCATCAGTAGAATTTTCACTCAACGATGCACAGTTATTTACGCTTGTAATATTATAGAAGTTCAGTCATAAATATCAGTGTTAATGAAATAATAATAAATGAGTTCAAATTGTGTTTATAACTTTGTGAAGTTTAAACCACGAAATGCATCTGCCCCATTGTTGAATTCACTTCGGTAAGATTGCAGCTTATTGGAACATCAGCATTCACTACAAGACAGCCAAAGGCTATTGAGCTATAACACAAATCTAAGCGATATTTGTGTAGATTATGTTTTTTTAATGTGTTTAATGAACGATGTTATATAAAATGTAATATATAATTGATGAAACATCAAATATTTAATCATTTATTTCTTTCAAAGCGATCGAATGTAATATATCATAAAAATTGTCTCACAACAACTTCCTTTGAGATTCTTTGCATTTTTAATTTTTTTAAAAAAATTTCCTTTTTTTTGCAATTAATCAAAATGAGTGATTGCAATTTTCTTCAGTTTTAATTTTTTGAAGTTAAACAGCAGAAATTAAAATTGCAAACTTTTTATAAAGAATAATAAATAATTTTTTGCTCTAATTAAGTGGAATATTATTCATGAAACAAACTTTGTACGGAAGAGACGAAATTCCTCGCAGCAAGAATTCTATTGATGACTTCGATGACCGCTTTCTCGACCTGTTTATGGTACCATCTTGCAGTGCACTGCGTACTTGTTTCGGTGGTGAGTGGTGGATATCGGTTGTTCGTTTGTGTCTCAACGTTTCTTACTCTTGCCAAAGTTGTCTACATATATGCATTAATGAAAAGATTCACAAACTTGACAAGCAAGAAGCTATCTTCACTGATCACCTTCATCTTATCAGCGCTACCTTGCGGGTTATTTTGAATAAGAACTGATGCCTCAAAAATGATTCATGTTTTCATTCATGCTCGAGAAGCTTTCCCTTC
This sequence comes from Baylisascaris ailuri, assembly GCA_022845575.1. Classification (NCBI taxonomy): domain Eukaryota; kingdom Metazoa; phylum Nematoda; class Chromadorea; order Rhabditida; family Ascarididae; genus Baylisascaris; species Baylisascaris ailuri. Next base: position 2,583 of record JAAVTS010003831.1, on the reverse strand, counting down.
CCCTTGCCGGCATATTTGCCTAACATGGCACATTTCCTTTGGCCATATTTGGCTGTGATCCCCTTTTCGATAAAATTTATATTTCAGTCACCTAATTCAACAATAATCTCGTTTTGCGTTATGACTGATCTCCACGTTTACGACCCTCTCTCTATTCAAATTTTTTGGCCAGAACCTTATAAAACATTCGAATTTATTCATAAGTTTAAACGTTTTATAAGATTTTGGCCAAAAACTTGGCCAATTTATTGCATCATATTATAATGGAAAAAATGTATTGTAATTTTTTTATTTATAAGCCACCCATCTGAAAATATTTTTCCGTTCACAAATATTACGAATACTACAAACCTCCCTCCTGAATGTAAATTCAGCGTCGAAATAAAAAAAAATTGTAAATCTATCATTTTAAGAACTGAAGCATTGAGTATGCAAAACTATTGGCAGCTTTGAGAGGCAAGAACACATTAACAGTGAAAAAATAAAGATTTCCCTCGAACATATCTCTCCCCGTTAAGTTTTGTTCGAACTTGAAATATGCGATCCGGCATAAGCCACGTTTCGGAAGTGACAAATGCTCTAAGCTGTAGGGCTTATAATCAGGTAAATACGGTATTTACCTGTATGGCAGCACTTCGATGTGTAGGCTGCGCTTGAATACGTTTATGTTTAAGGTGAGTACCAGATGTTTGCACTGAACGGTCAACAGCTATTATTGAGTGATGTGTCGGCGTCGGATGTATAGAATCCACATTGAAAATACGCATTGCAGCAAATAGGCGAACGCTTCGTATGACATTCGTAGATGTAAATAATTCCATTGCACCTTTGCAATATGCAATTCCCTTCAAAAAAAAAAAAAAAAATTTTTTTTTTTAAATTCACTTCTAAATTAACGAAAAAAATTCAAATTCGAAGATGGGAACTTGAGTTGTTGATCTACACTTTCTACGTATTTGTGCTGACTGTCACATATAAATACGCTAGCATTTGCTGTATCCCACATGATCGGTAATAAATGTTAAAAAAAAAATATTTTTAATTAGATCTTATGCTTTCTATGGCTTTGATTCCGCCATCATATTAGCTAATCGGAAAAGAAATCGCTTAATTATCCTTCAAGTTAGTCAAGTTTAAATGATGCAGGAGAGAAGGTAATCGGAAGAAATTAAAAAAAAAAAGCACACCTGTTGAACAGTGAATGAGTTAAGATTTATGTCACATGAATGCATTGAATTATCATTAGCGAATGCCCGTAAGCGTAATTTCTTCTTAATAAGTGTCTCCAAAAAATCATCTTCGCTGAGAAAATAACAACGTCTTCCAACATTTACCCATTCGACTGCAAAATTTTCATTCAGGAAGATTTCACTTTCATAAATATATTTTTTTTTTTCAAATTTGCAAAAGTAGCCTAATTTTGGAGAGTTTTTATGCATACAATTTTTTTTAACATAAAAGTCTGAAAAAAACAGCTTCTCAGTTATTCTAAAGGCAAATTTTCAACTTATGCGGAATATTTGTTAGAAATAACCCTGCCTAGAAAGTATTTCACAAATGCGGAAATTTCCTACTTGCAATATTTTCTCAAAAACAATAATTTCGCTATTAATGAGTGCTGTAGTTATTATATTTTATTTTATTTTGCTAGAGATTTGATTGTTTCAAGCTTAGTTTTCATAAATAAAACAACCAAATATAGTGTCACATATATGAAGCAAGTAATAAACAATAAATAAATGAATAAATAAAAACTACGTTGGTTGAATTCAATTGCGTTTGATGTACGTTAGCTGTCTGCAACCTTCAAGAGCAATCATTTTAATGCACTATATTTAGATGTTGTTTAATTAATCGACTGATTTTTTTACCTTGTTGAATGGATCGCCACTCGTATTGATCAAGTTTAAAATCGATCCGTTGAATTTGTAAATCAGCCGCAATCAATACGTCAATATTCTCGATAAGGAATTCAAAGCAGAATAGAGCATTGATCGACGATGACGAATCATGTTGTGTAGAGAGAAGCGCTTCGAGCATGATCGGTTGCTATGCCACCTGCAATACATGCACACACCTGTTCTGCACACTTCCTCTTGGCACATATAGAAAGCAGCTAGAATGCATAGAATTCACCGCCGCCTATAAAATATGTATAAGGGCGCTTTTGAAAAGGCTGACCTATTCTGTAAGCAACAACCACCCCCTTCCCCCATTCCCTCCCCCTACCTTGAACCCCCCTCCCCCCCTCAACATAATCAACAGCCTTGTGGGGAAAAGCAAATCATACATCGTTTTTAAAAGAATAATTACATTGTGCAATTGATACTCAAGAATAGATAAATGAATTAAGAAATATGGAAGGAAATCTAATTTATGGAAAGAAGACGAGGATAAGATTGTTTAATATATTTTTGAGTGGTCTTGAAGATGGTTATCTCTTTTATATGAAGCATTATTCTCTTTTATACGAAATAGAAGTAAATAAATTAGTATTAAAAAATGAATTCGGCAATAATAATAAAAATTTAATAATGCAAGAGTAAAACTCATAAAACTTATAAGTCTATTAATTTGTAAGTT
>JAAVTS010003827.1:0-16619 GCA_022845575.1 Baylisascaris ailuri | reverse complement strand
TACAGTAATTGCTACAAATGTTATTTCGTTTCAGTTCAATCATTTCATTCGAGACAGGACAATAGGCAACAGCTTGCCTTTATGTCACATCACAAATTTCGTTTATTGCATGCGCCATGCATGTTAAGCAGCTATGTTGCACTGTGTGTTATCGATCTCTACTCTGTATTAGTTTCATAGATTTTGCGCTTATAGTTGGTTATTCCATTGTGGACATGGCTAGCTACAGTAATTATACCGTAGAGAAATGAGCTCGAGTTTCGGTCTTGCACTATTTTACTGGTTTCCAGAACCCAGTATCTGCGATACGATTAATTTCATTCTAATAGCGCCCTGTCTTTGATGTCCTCATTTTTATCTTCTTTTTTTTCTCTCATATTTTCGCATTCTTATTCGCCGGAAAACATTGGAAGAAGTGGTATGCAGCATTCTCAATGAAACTTATATGTTTGTTGTTGACATGTTAAACCAAACTGTGTACATTCCATTTTAACTGCAATAAGCATTCATTCACCACATGCTGCATAGCTGATGAAAAGTAGAAGGCCTTTCATCTGAGGGTTCTGCGCAATCAAACTGAAAGTTCAAATGGCTCAGAGCTTTATGACACTGACTCCAGAATAACGTGATTGCTACTGCGACTTTTTGAAAAAGGAGGTGCTCCCGGTTGTAACTATCGAAAGAGCGAAAAAGTGGATTCCAGAGTTAACATGTGGGATCGCACATCAGTGGTAACAGCTGCTATTCAAAAAAAAGGTTCAATTTTTTTAAAGCTACATATCAACACAGAGTACGAAATTGTGAAGTCAGCAGCTTTCGTCATTATCTTTTTCTTATCTTTCCGGCTGTTTTGATAGCTATTTTTAACTTATATATCTGGCTTATATTGAGATCCCTGTGCATTATGCTATTCGCTTGAATTGTTGTAATCGGCAGTTTCATTCTCTGATTATTGTTGACTATAAATTGTTGCTTTGAGACACTTAAACCCTCAATCTGGTGATACCATCTTATGCTGGCAGCTTTATTTTTATTTCACGCAGTTTTAACGGTGGTTTCTCATCACCATCAACCATCATCGCTTCGTTTCATGCAACCTTCAACTCGACTACTTTTGTGATCATCTTAACTGTGCTTTTCCCATTCTTTTCTGTTGCATGAATCAAGCCCTATTCTCTTACCATATGCGTTGGACACCATCTGGGTTGTCTACGATGGACCGATGTCCGAGGTGTCGGATAGGTAAATACGGGACTGGCATTGTCATGTTGTCTATCAAAAAATACTACATCTTAATACGTCATAGAAGTGGAATGCATAGAGGTCTATGTTTGGATTTAATGTCTCCGNGAACCTTTAAAATTATGTTTCCACTAAAAAAATTTGGATGAATGCAGTTCGTCACATCTGCTGATGGTGATATCGATAGTACTGCAGTATTATCGAAGCTCCCACAATTCTTTCAAAACGGTTTAGTCATTTGAAAGTTAAATTTTTATAGCATATTATTCTTTGCTTTTTCATTGCTCACTTTCTTTATTTTACGCTGCTTACATACATTTGTAAAAATTCAGCGATGCATTGCTCACATTCGCTATTATTCGGTAGAGTGAAACTATCCTCTACTTCCTGCATCGCTTCATGCAACTGAAACGTCAAATTTTCCCATTCTTAGCTAATACACTGTCAGTGGNATTGTCGGGGGGGGGGGGGGGGGGGGGGGGGGGGGGGAGATATATTAGGATATTGCGTATATCATTTGATCCATTCGTCAATTTCAAACGTAGATTTTGTTGTTAAACTTGCGTATATCATTAGATTTTACGTTGTTGTTAAACTTTGATATTGATTTTATTGAGAGTCTCTATTGCATCTTCATCAATTTTGCTCTGTTTGCACTATTTACGAATGGGATAGTCATGAAGATTTAGTTTCCCTTGCTTGTTTTATGCTATTTGTATATTTTTGCGCCAACTTTTATGAAGAAAACTTTCAGTGCTTTTGCATATAGTTATCTAGCATATGCGGAAAAACTAGAACCTGACGTAGCATGTTCGGTATAAACCACATCGATACATTACTGCCACAACACCATGATGTAGAGAGGTTGATAACTTTCAACACATTTAGCCGATAGAAGGCTGAGTTTGTTGGGTTGGATTTAGCCATTAGGCCGTAGCCACATAGCCATTCAATCTATCTTGAGTTCTAAGAGAGCATCCAATTTCTGTATCGAGAAAGCCGAACCATTCATTTCGTTGAATATTACAGGATATTCAGAATCTCTTCAGATCTGGGAAAAAAGTTTAAGACGACCCTCTTCGTCCGAACAACACTCAAAAATAGAAGATCTAACTCTTAATATCTGAAAGATTAGAAGCCCTGGATCTCTCAATCAAGGAAATATTGTTCTTCTCCTCTTATGCAGTGCCGTTCTTGCTAGTGTTTAATGAAGCAACGATGAACAAATAAGCGACGCGACCTTAAATGCATCACCTGAATTATTTCATGACTTGTCGACGCATTTAAAACCGGTTTAGATATGCCACGCCCATCGCAGTTAACAACTGAACTGGTCGTTCTTAGTTTCGTTTGGACGCTGTCCGTTAAGGAACTGTTCCATGTGAAATTTCGCGGTAGTGCATGCTTTTGTTTCTGGGTCACATATGGTCAACCCCTCGTCATCCCTCCTCCCCAACCTCGCCTCAACGGGAAGGGATGGTCGCAAATTTCGGCTACTTCAACAAGCGAGGCAAAACTAATAGCTCAATAGGCACTGAAAAGCGCTAAAAAATGTGTCTTATTATAAAGAAAGTCTACTTAGAAGCACATAATTTTAACGCTTTCAGTGCACTTTCCAGTCGAGTTTAGTGAATCCCAGAGTGAGACAAAATTAGGGCATTGTTCAGTCTCTCCCATTGTTCATCACTTATCTCCCCTTCTCAACTTTTCGAATTTGCAAACTTTTGGGGAAGTTGAGAAAGGATGTGCTGAAGCCTGGATGTTCGTTAGTAAGCATGCGATAACTGCTTGCTGCCATTTTGATTACAAGACGATTGAATCTTATTCGATTCACATATGCTTCTATCCCTCTCTCCCTTCCTTTTCGATTCAGCATGCAGTACGCCATTGAATCTTATTCGACCTTTCTCTCTCCCTTCCTTGTTGCTCCCCTCTAATTCAAGAATGGCAGGGTCTCACAACTCTGTGGAATATCAGAATGATGTTATTAATCCGATAGCTGCAAAAAAAAAAAGAAAAAAAAGCGTCATGGACAAGGACGATGAATTTGCATGAAAAGTGTTTTAAAAAAATCTCATTTGCGAACATGAAATTTTTGGTGTTGGAGAAATTCCTCTTAAATATGAATCCGAGATGTGTGGCTGCTATCGTTAATATTCTTCGAAATACTTATGCCAAGTATCAAATTTTTAGTTCTTTTCTGTAAATTTCTTTTAATTAAGAACTTTTCGGAAGTACGAATGTGACATATATCTTTTCGAAAATGAATTCCGCTGTAAGTTGAAAGTTCAACACTTTTCTTCGATTGGCTACCGCCTAAGTCAACTTTATAACTTTTAATCCCTCTTTTCAACAGTTGAGATTGATGAGATTTGATATCTTCCTCTACTTCTAGGTCCGTCCAACTACTCGCAACATCTTGAGTTTACGATTTCTCGACATCTGATACTATTGCTTCTGCGCTACCGGATATCGTCCATCACTTTAAATAGCCAATCGAGCATTACGTTTTTGCTATCCACGCAATTCCAACGTTCACCTGCTCCACTTATATTGCACGCGTCATTGCAGTGAATTAACCTGGTTGTCTGAGTAGCTATATTTGTGTCATTGTTGAAGCTATGCACAATAAATGCAACGAAGGTATTAGCATTAACTCTTTTCACGTGCTTTANNNTGCAATTTTTTTTTTTTGCAAAATTTGCTTTGCAAAAATGCGCATTTTTTGCAGTTTTGTTTACACTGATTAAATTTGCCTATGACGATGAAATATGATAAGTGCAATCTTCATACTAACTTTGCAGTTCGTTTATATTTTCATCGATTGGCACAGTGAAATTTAATCATTGAATTTCCATTGCACTTATGATCTTACGTATATCGAAAACTGATTCTCCTCCGATGGCATATGCAATCGAATATGTTCAAATAGACAGTGCCTGTTTTTTATCTTTTGAATATTTTTGCAAAGCATCTACCAATTGGTTAAATTACGAGAACGATTTGTCGTGCTAAATTATATGATTTCTTTTCTCAGCTGTTTACAATGTGTACCATCTACGTGTTCTTGCAAATTCGCATTTGCAAAGCCTATTATTGCAGCGTCATATCAGTCTTTATTATGTTTGTCCTTTTGTCTAGTGTTTTTGACTAGGCAACCATCACTGTGCATCCTCTACCACAATTTCCATTGCATACTCGATACTGGGAAGAGTTGTAGACATTTAAATGTGGAGTGCAATTGCGTGCATTTTAGAGTGGCTCATTTTTCAGCTTACACCTAACGGATTACAAAAAGCGAATTTTTTTTTCTGGTTTGTACTAACAGATGGATTAATTAAAATGAGAGTGGTTAATAATGTGAGTGGAATGTAAAAAGCGCATATTGAGCCAATCGCTGTCTACATTTCTTCATTTGTTTCTTTGTTTGCTAAACAAAAGTTTCTTTGTTTGCCTCTGGTAAAAAAACTCATCCTTATCGGAATGAACATCATCCGAGCCTACGTTAAAGTTAGAACCGACGAAGAAGAAGATGGGAACAATACGCTTTTCACCTTCACTAAAATTTTTACAACAAGCGCACAAAAGTTGCGATAGAGGCCTAATATATCGTTTATCAAGAAAGGAGGATTGAAATCCTTGTTTTGTTTTTTTTTTTTTTTTTGTATTAGGAGTTCCATGTAATTATGTTGCTTTTTTGACGGCTGAATAAGTGAAGGGGATGCCAGGGGAGTTGCAGTGGTACGCATTTTTCGATTTCCGATGATGAGATCGCCAAGTAGCGTAAATTCTCAAAAAATAATACGTTGTGCGCAATAATGCATCTACATCTTAAATAATTCGATTGCTCGATATTGGATTTTGAATTTTTGAAAAAAAATTGGATTTTTGGCTATAGAAAATGGAAATTCTATAGGTTGGGAATGTATGTACATCCTCACATCCTTGCGCACAGCTATATTTAACAGCTTTTTCGAACTTGATGGTTGCACTTAATTGGTAGCATAAGAGAACAGTATGTAGTGCATACTTGTCGCTTTCAGCCTTATATGGAAGACATAGACCAACATATGCATAACACAGCAATAGAAATGTGCAAACACAACGCTTCATCGAATATGCACCTTCTAACCGAATAGGAGCTTAGTGGAAATAGAAACGCATAAGGTAAAGAGCATTTAATTGCGATCAGATGTTTGTCTTACTACCATGTTTATAGGTAAAAAGCGTTACACCAGGTGCGATACTGATTATTTTGAAGGACATCCGTTCTGTCCTCTAATTTACTATGCGATACGTTTTCGTTTGCCGCGAAAATGCTCTCTCTCTGGTCAGCCGAAGGAACAATTGTACCCGTGGGAATTAATTAATTTTGAAGATCTCTGTTGGAGGCCTTACTTCCCGAGCAGCATTTCCTTAATCACTTCCCACCGACGATACCATCAACGATTTCCTCGGACTTTTCGCCTCTCGCTGATCACTGTTTTCCATTTATTTGTTCTAAAATTCTACAATATCGTTGAGAAATTTCATGATCCCCAACGCGGGAAATCGTTACCCATTTCCTCAACCTTTTCAATATTTGCAACATCGTTACTCACTCTTATCATATTTTGCTCCCGAACAATGAATGTTCTTTATTAACAAAAAAATACCACCTCATATAAGATCATTAAAATGCTATAGTCATCGTTTCTAAGTGCATTCTTCTTGCGTTTGATTTGGAAATCTCAATGGGATCGTTTCAAATTAACCAAATGAGATAGAAAGTGTTTTGAAAAATTTTTATTGGTTATCGATGAGATGAATACTTCGAAAGTGAAAATTTCTATCTTGTAATATTGACCTAAAAATGAGTGTCAATATAAACGAGCGGAGATCTTTAGGATTCTTTTTTTGGCACTCTTCGCAATGAACAATTCATTCGGTGTTCTGAACAGTTGTGTATAGTTGGATGCCGTTGAAATGTGTCGATTTATCGAGCAACTATATATTTTCACTCATTCTTATTTTACAATATATATATCTTTGAATCGTTTTGTGATTCCATTACTTCAATTGTTCGCTCATTATTTATTATGTTATAACATTGTGATGTAGTAATGAATAGAATACTATATGCAGATTTTATAATTAGAACTCTTTGTTATGAAAATGATGCGAAAATGCTCTTAGAGACTTGGGAAGCGTTATGGGAAAGGTTAAATTTCCTCTTACTATTCAGAACTCATTGCGCCAATACACCACGCAACCCATTTGGTTTGTGCCTGTTCGAGGTGAGAAAGGTGAGAGTGCCTACGTTCAGAAAGGGCTTGAAGTTTTGAGGTCTTCCGAAAACGTGAACACAATAAGCTTCAATGATATGGATTAAAGTCACGTTTTTCTGTCATTTTTCTTCAGATGATGTTTAATTATAAGGAAATCCTACGTCACCTTGCTTAGAAGAGGATCTAAACTTATAGAGTCCGCATATATTTACTAATGTGTTCAGTATGAATCGTTTATCATTGGGCATGCTTGATCATCTCACAAAATGAGAAAGCAATTAGGGGATAGCGAATGCTTAGCGAGCTAATCGCATTTCGCCAACCAATGTCACCAATGATTGCAGATGACGCATTTTTCGCATCTCGATTCAAATCTCTTCTGAGTGGTGTATTTCGCTCTGAACGTTTTATAATACAGTGTTGTGAAATTTTTGAAATGTAAATGTGTCCCGTTAATAAAACCGTTTCCCAATGAAATTGTTAAAAATTTTGTTAATTTCGTGAGCCAAAATTTTATTCCAGGTAATTCGATAAGAAAAGATCCTTTAGAATTAGGTAGATGCCCAAGATGCCCAATAAAATGTGTTGGTTAATGAGTGAGTGAGTTCAGCGCATTCGTCTATTCATGTCAATTGACCACAATCGCATCCCCTCTCCTCTGGCAATGAATTAGTATGCCTCATCAGTTATGAATGGATAAGCTAGGAAAGCGTCAAATTCTTCAACTCAGCACTTCAAAAAATAGAGTACTGCTCGCATACCATGACTCATTCCCTCAGTGGGCATCCAGAATAACGACGAGACCCTCTTTTCGCTACAACCCATCATCGATTTGACCTTCTGCTCTTCCGGTTTTTCGACTGTCCCTCATGTCATAGTCCTATTCCCTCTCCTCCTTCCCGATCATTTTCCAATCGCTCAATATAATGAAAACTGGCTTAACTTCTTTCGCCTTTCTCAGCTGCTACTACTCAAAACAAAGACAACTCTAGTGGTCTGTGCAAATGTGCGCTTATTATTATGCGTGTATATGCGCTTTCGTTATTTGCAAATCGGTGTATGTTGTTTTCCCTCGTCATCCTTTACACAGGTCAGACTGGAGATTTCGTTTTTTTTTTCGATTTTCTAAATAACTATTCTCCTTTCCACAATCTCCCCTCCCTCCCCTCCCCCCATTTGCCCTTTCGTTGGTTATATCCATTATGACCTATCACCCTCCACCGGGTTTTACGCTTCGTTTTCAAGAAACCCAGGTTTCTCTTTTCCTTTACTTCTTTTCCAATCCTGACCAACACCCAACCAACACACCATATTTCATCGCTGCACTGCTGTTCACATATGCTAAAAGGAGCTTGAAATGTAACAGCTGCAAATACGTTCAAGTCGCCAACGAATCAGAATAATATATGCAAATGAGCAAAGCAACAATACAATAGTATTTCAGTTGGAGGAGCAGAACGAGCGTCTAAGGGTACAGAATCTGAAGTGTACTGCGCAGCTGCAGGTGCTGAAATCGTGCGCCGATAGAACGAAGCACTGGCAGAATTCACTCCTCTTCTCCCATTCTGTTACGGTACTGTCATATATTTCTAGTTTTGATGCTATAAGTTTTTTGTTCTATTACTAATCCGATATAAAATCATTGATTGCTTTTAGAAAATTTGTAACAAAAAGAAATTAATTCAAAGGGAAAAGCAGTGAAATTAAAAAATCAGAACATTGAAGAGAAAAATTGCTATGAATAATTCAAAATGAAGTAAACGCTGACGTTGAGGCAGATATCACCGTGATTGCTGATTGAGTGAGGTAATTACGGATTGATCAAATTCAATGATCTTTGAGTGGATGATAAAGTCATCTTCAATTATTGCCATATTCGTTTTATCAATCAGTAGTCTACTATCATTCCGTATTATCACCCTCATCAATCAGTCTATATCCCCTCACTTGGTTATATGAAAAGACACCTCGTTGAAATTTCAAAATTTTCATGTTTAAATGAGGAAATTATTTCTTTGCAATGAATATTTTACAAAGCTACAATAAACGACGACATTTTTCGTGAATTTTTTTTAATTTAACGAAGCGTGATTTCCTCTAGAAAGTATAAATGTTGCTTAAATGATGAGGTGATATTTGCGCAGGTAACCTGATGTGCGCTGTTAGGTTTCATAGAAATCTTTGGTATGTTAGCGATGAAATGGTCGTTGTATAAACCTAGAAGCTTCATTGAAGTGCCCATGCTGATGCCCTCATTCTGAAGGAATGGTCATATTCCTTGTCATCTAAACGCATATGTACTGAGAATATTCTGATGGTTTTATTGAATTATACCTAGCATGGAATGACGTTTTCGAGGAGGCTAATGTATAAGTCTGATGAGCTCTCACAATTTTCTAATAGCGTGGGCTCGTTCAGTCTGCTTTAAGTGGAAGCTCACAGATGCGATCATTTCGAAATACGATAGTCATTCTAGAGGTATAATTATTTGAAAGTGTTCCCCACTTCCTCCCGAATTCTGTTCAATTCCTTAACTGCAGCACATTCACTTATCATTTATGAGGGTCGCATCATCACTTCCTTCAAGATAACATTCGATAGGAGGGCTTTTTCCTTTTCTGCGAAAACCAACGCATTCCGTTTGATGCACATTGCATTTATTACGTTGCAGTTGGGATGAAAAGTACTGCAACTACTATTCCAATACAAAGCAACCTTCCCCCTTCTAAATTCTTCCTCACATGTGACTACCAAAATTATATTTTCATAACAATAATCTTTTGAATTAATTTACTAAAATCGCTACTCCTTCAACGAATCAATATTACGCATTGTACGAACGAGGCAACTATTTCAGATAAAGAGGAAACTTTTCGCATTTGCCTTTGCGATCTTTTTTTTTTTTGATGAAGAGTCTCGAAACATTGCTTGATTAACTTTTTTTGGTAATCCATTTCCACAATTTCATCAATAAAAATTCCCTCAATAGATGGGACTTTCGATTCTGCGTCACCTCAACCGCGGATTTTCCACATTCGTATTTTGCTTTCTCCAGGAATAAGGAGCGATAATTTAGCTTTTTTGCATTTGAAGAAATTAAGGGGTTCTCATTCGAATTCCTTCACATTAACGGAAGCGGCAGGGTGGTATTTACTGTGAAAATGCTTATCGTTCGCAACGTAAAATTCATAACGAAAATGATATGGTACAATGATTTGCATCTTAGACAGCGGATGAGTGCCGCTTGCAGGTGTCACATAAAAACAACGAATAAGCGCTAATATTCTCGACGTGTAATATACGTTTTGAAATGAACGACTGCGCGACATCCATGCATAATTTAAAAAGTTTTTTCTCGTGTAGTGCCATAAGGCGAACATCAGCTCAGGTTTCTGTGTTTGCAGAATATTGTGAAGAGGTTTGAACCACCTCATCACCACTCTATTATGCGGCTTTCCTGCCTATTTTCACCTATCACTTTACTCTTTTGCCACCCTCTCCTTCCCTCCTTCTTTCCCATCCTCTACTTCAAAATTATTCCCATTGTTGAAATGACACCTGAAATCTGGTTAATATGCTGACATAGTATTGGACTTTCACAATTCGCTGAACTATCCTTTATAAATTTAATTTTTTTTTTTGCGCTCAAAATATCTAAAAATCTACGGGTTGATTATATGGGCTATTCGAAGGAGGAGTTGAACTCATCTCAGAATGAAATATTCTTGGGACGGCGATATAGGTTTTTCCACTTTGAGGACACTATCGGTTAATCGAACTGAACTTCGAAACTTCCGAAAAACAAAAATGTGCACTATATCTATTTCGAATTTTGCATTGCATGTTTTACGTCGTGTTTTTATGTGCATATTATTTGATGCAAGCTTGAACATTTTAGAAGACTCGTAAACATAGATGAACTTAATTCTTCTCATCTGGTTGTCGCAAATTACAGACCTCTTTTAGGATAAGATCAAAGCATCTTGCTAAATATTTGCATGAAAAAAAAAGGAGAGTAATGAAAAGATATTAGAAGATTGGCATGTAAAAAGTGTTTTTTCATTCGGCAATCTCACCACCATTAGACAGACGTCAGCTGAGGTCGCGATTAAGAGCGAATATTGCAATAGGGAAAAGGGGATAGGGTTCTGTTATTGCAAATCCGGTGTTGAAATATGCCACACCTAGTCGGTTTAGTAGATTATCGCTACTGGTTATGGAATTCTAGCGAATACTACTTGTTCCACAACCTTGCAGCATACTGTGTGAATTTGCCACTGTCACTGTTGAATTAGCCCAATCAACCCGTGCACGAAATCCAGTAAATTGGTTGTAACACACCAACAAGTTGCTATGTCATATTGAATGAAATTTTTAAGGGAACACAGGATATTATTTTTTTAGATTATCGTAGGGAAATAGTTTTTCGACTATGTAAAAACTTACCTCATTGAGATCAGTGATAGTTGAAAAATATCAGTAAAACGATGTTTGTCGTATTTGTCGTTCAAAAATAAACATTTTATCGAAAATTTAGACATTCTGATGTCACCACTGAGGGTAAGCTTAACATTGAATTCCATAGAACGCTTGAATTGCTTAGCAACTGACCATTCCAACAGGTGGTTATTTGAATTCAAACGGCTGCCTCTTGAAATGTGCTTCTTTACTATCGAAATTCTTTTACTCTCACAGCTTTCTTATTTCCCTTTAAAATTAACTCAGATTTCTTTGAGTGAATTTTAAGCATTTAATGTTCGATGACGCCTTAATATACTTCAATTCTACTGCTTAAATGAATGGAGTGTGTACTAGATGCATTAGATGAAATGTTGCCATATAATAGCATCGATAAATCTGCGGTAACATTATCCATCGCATCAGCGATGCGCTGATGAAATCAATTTAATTGTCTGAGCGGATTCTGAAATTTGAAACCCGACGCTTTCGCCCACCATTTACAACCGTCTCAGTTTATTTCTTATGTCATACGTTTTTCTATTAAGGGTCATGGGCTAAACACTATTCATTTGCGATACAACGTTTCGGGCTTAAATGAATCATCTTAGGTCACTCATAGTATCGTCTAATCGACAGCTAAACGGTGCAACAAAACAACTGTGTTTCCGTCTGAGCCGCAAATCCAAATCATTGTTCATTTCACTTTGGTTGCGATAATTATTCGAGATCTGCAAGAAATTCCATAAATTCGGCTCTAATGGAACCGTATAGGAAATTGGAACGTTTTTTTAAAAGAACGAAGCTTTCAATCTTCACATCTTCGCATTCAAAGCAACATTCTGTCATTTTATTTCTTTGAGCGTTAACTCTTTTTTAGTTGATTTGTGTCTTCTCTTATCTCATTATTAAAAATGCTATTCGAGCTTCGTGAAGGGAGGATCCTTGAATACAAACCCTCTTCTTTAAAATACTATACTCCATCCTCTTTCACCCTTTAGGATGGTTTGTAGTTAAAAATATTTGTCACTTGTTCGCTTAAAGCGTGGCAACCTTACACGCTAACGTTATCGTTAACTCCAGTTAGTTTAATATTCTGTTATGCAAATTAATAGTATTTGAATATCTGAAGTGTGAAATAAAAAGGATTAGAAGAATACAGGCTTAGTCTTGATTGTAGGCGTCACTTGTTTAAGAATTTCAAAAAATATAAATTCAGAAGTTCATTTATTCTTCTAGCCTGATTATACTCATAATTCCGTCGATGCTAGTGTGCCTATGTAAAAATAGCCGAGCATAGAAAAGTGACAGAGTGATTTTTTAAAATTTCGTTCACTAAATAACTTTTGTTGTCTTTCTCTTTGTTGAAATAACGTAATAAAACATGGTTTGCTTGGAAATAAAAACGCGAAAGCGAATGTCGATTTGCTATAAGCGAGGCGAAATCATCATTAGTGAAATGAGTGGCAGCGTTTTGTTTAACGAGGTGAAACATTGTCGAAAGGTGTTTGATATTTAGGGTGCCCTGCCGTCGACGATGATGGACCGAACTTCCGACGACAGTGGACTTACCTCGGACGACACTTGGGAGAGGAAAACCGATCTGATGACACAGTCCGCCTCTGCACTCTACAAATGTGCCTCGATTAGACATGCGAAGAAACCAGGCAAACCAGGTTAGAGATGCTTCTTTTGAAAAAAATATGCACGCGACTGCATCGATCAACAACTACTGAAATAAGCTTACGGGAAGTACGATGAAGGAAACATTAGTTTCTTTGATGCAGCATAGTTTCAGATTAGTAATTCTTAATTGTTAACTATTCTTCAGATTAGTCATATCTTTTATTTTATCTTCTTGTGTGGCCACAAGAATAAAAGCTAGAAGAGTAACGCGAAAAGTTGTTGCTTAATTGTTGAAAATTATAAATGTGAAAAGTATTTTAGTTCGCGTACGAGGTAATTCGTTGAGTCGTGAAGGTGGAGATGAAGAGAACTCATCAACAACCGATTCCTCACCATGGGAAGAGAAACCGAAACCGATTCCAACGCCGCGTAAAACTAAGGCGAATGCGATCCAACAATCACATACAGTGGTAAGATGCTTATAATTGGCCAAAGAATAGCGCAACGAATAAGATTCTTTCCCGCTCTGCCTCCTTCCTCTTTACTATCTCATTGCTTCAGCGAGAATCATCTTCCGAACGGAACCCTCGGTAGGTTTAGAAAAGTTCAATCCCGTGGAATTGTATTCGACTACCTCAAGCTATCAATAATTTTTTTTCAGTCTTTATCCTCATATCTCCCATTGGAAATAAACTACCCAAACAGAAGAGAAGCATAAATGTTATTCTAATTGTGTATTGCACTCGCCTCTTTAAAAGATGTGTACTGAACATCTCAGCTCTCTGAATTATCAACGTTATAGTTTCTTAGCGACTGATTGGAAGGAATTAACGACGGGGGCAATTTTAAGAGAACGAGCCAGTAGAAACTTGTGTAATCTTCTTGCATCAATGAACTTAGAGAAACACATATCATCGATATCCCCTGTTGCCTTTACAATTCTTTGAATCGGGCTTCTTGAATCCCTGTCAAATGCACCATCTAAAAGTAGACCACCACTATTTTATCGTAGATATGTTATTGTGCATTCTGTGCTATGCACATTACATATATAAAACGTGTACAAAAGGGGCGAAATGTGCTCATCGCAAAAAAAGGCATTTTTGAGTGCATAGTGTTTGGGTGGGTATTGAATAAGAGTGAGCCGGCTTAGTGCTGCGTCAAATCATGTTTTATGCGAAAAAAAGTGTCCTCGGAAAGACCAGAGCGGTACGTTTAGCACTATTATAGCTACGTTTCCGCATTTATGTCTTTACCATTGCATAAATCGAACGACAGCTTCTTTGGTCCATAATGAAGGTTCGCTCACTTGAACAAATTTGTATGAATTAAACACTTTCTATTTTATCAGTTGTTCGTTAATGTGGCCTGATGTTATTTTCACTGTTAAATCGTGAAATTAGCGTGTATAGTTCGTTGACCACCTAGATTGATGGTATTTTTCACAAAGCTTTCTATAAAAAAAAGGAAGAAAACTTCATACTCGAGCAAATTCTCCATAACTTCCTTCGTATTTATGGAATTTAATCGTTATTTGTATGCAATGAAATTTTGCATGATTGTAATGACTAGCAGACAATTTTGCTTTCTATGAAAGATGGTGGTAAGCTATATTCGATTTCACTAAACTATCTTTTGTGAACACGAAAAAATGCATTATAAATTGCCCCATTTGTTATATGCGTTTGAAAAATTTGCGAAATTGCTTTGCGGAGGGGTCTCACATGTGTACAGTTTTATATATATCGGTCTGTGTGTCGGCTATTTGCCGCTTGGCAACCGCTGAAGTTGGAGTTGCAAAATCTCTTGAACGTATTGCAAGTGACAGATAGGTCATCGTAGACCGCACTTCACTTCACCCCGTCTATTTCAAAATGAGCAAATGGGTTTTAAAGATTGTTGCATTTATTTTAGACAGATGAGTTTTTTTAGTCTTTTGCCTTTCTTTCACATACCTAACCGGTTCCATAAATTGCCAACAAATAGCGTATATGCAAGATAACGACTTCACTAATTAGTATGGCACAATGTTTAAACAAACGTACAAAAAAAAAAAAATCGCTTTTTTTGATAGCTAACTAGAATAAAATAAAAACTGATCGACGTTAAGCAGATGCAAAATTTTCGCCTCCAAAGATACTTGTAACTCATTTCAAGTGGAGAAGTATATGTGAAAATACTATTGTAGTAGCACTCGGCTATGGTAGATATCGTAAACATCAAATTTCGTTAACTTACTTTAGCGGTTTTCGAGTTGCACATACCAGGTGGGCATAGCAAACGTGCATACTCACAAAAATAAGTTGAAAAGCAAATATGCAAAAGCACATCAAAAGAATGTTTGACAGATGATTTATGCGAGTGTTGACGTTAATTACAATATTGAAGCCAATATTTATTGTTTCATTACTTACTTGCAAGGTATATGACAAGTTGACCAGATGAGAAGAGTGCAAATTTACCTATTTTGTTAAGTGGTTTTCGTATATTTCTCAACCATTCATATCAAAATTTTAATAAGCTTATTTCCCGATGGCTGTGCGAAAAACGATAAATTTTCAGATTGAACGTGATAGTCTCAATTCGTATGGGGATGAAAACGACTATCGAGAAGATGATGAAATATTTGATGAAATTGATTACCCTCAATCACCTAACGAGAGGTGAGAGCGATTCTTTGACTCATCGAGAGGTTGTTTGATTGTAACTCGAGCATTGCTCTAGTGTTGGCAGGCTGGATTGCTATTGCATAAACGTGCACGCCTACTTCACTTTTCTTTAACGATGCTTCACTCCTACCGACCGCCATACACTTCTCATTTTGTCGATTGTTTTCGTTTATGAATTTGACCATATTTTATGAATAAATAAATAAATGCTTATATTTATATTTATATTTATATTTATATTTATATTTATATTTATACTTATATTTATATTTACATTTATATTTATATTTATGTTTATATTTATATTTATATTTATATTTATATTTATATTTATAAAACCATTTATTATAAACAAAGTTTAAAATTCGTCTTCGCAACGAAATTTGTTGAAATGCATGTATGTACGTACATGTACAAACATACGCATATACGTGCATTTATTACACACGTTGATATTATGCATGCGTACATATTTGCATATCATGAATCTCGTTTAGAAGTAGGCCGATCTTCTTTGATTTGCGTTTGTTTGCTCATTGTCTGTTGACTGACATTTTAGTTGTCATGTTTTCTTGAATTTTTCCATCAATATTTAATATTTAAATTTGTGTAAATAATTTCTCTATCGTTTTTTCTCAAGCTATTCGAAAATAAGACTACAAGCAGCTTTAATTCAATGAAACTATTGCGAGTGAAAACTTCTGTTAGCCTAACTTCCTATAATATGCAGTAATTCTCCGTTTACCTTATTGTAAACTAGTAATGTTTTAAGTTTCATAGCATATCTTATATCGTGTGCGCGCAGACATTTTCTTTTTTCGAGATATATGAAGTCACAAATACTGCTTCTTTTTTCTGTTCTCACATCAACGATTTTAACAACTTCACTTACAGGGATTTTGTGAAAACTACAATTCGTACGTTGTTCATCAGAACAAGTTACGAGTCCACTTTTTAGATGGCTCAAACATAAAGTTTGCATCTGAATTTCGATGCGCCATAGTAGTTAGTACGTGTTTCTATACTCCATATCCACATTGTGCATTGTATTGCACCTAATATTGTATTTTATAGGGATGTCGCTGATTATGTGAATCTCAACGAGATGTTCCTGCTAGGAACAAATGATGACTACGGTGCAATCACGAAAACTGCACCTGCACTGCCTATGCATAGGCCACCCAACCAATGGGTTCGTTGCTTTTATTTATTTTTATTTTTTTTTTTCAGTGATCATTGAAAAAGAATCATAAAGAATGGAATCGTTGAAATTGCTGATGTTTGAAAAGATTAGTATATTGCCATTAATAAATGGCTTTTACCCCGGAATACGAATTCAAAAGTGCAAAAGAACTCT
>JAAVTS010003826.1:6383-16629 GCA_022845575.1 Baylisascaris ailuri | reverse complement strand
GAATAAGTAGATGGTACTTGGGCAAGAATTTAAATGGGTGATTGCCGGTCGTTTCTGTTACTTCAAGCTTCAATTTGAGTAATATTTCGAATATTATAGGTATGAATATGGCGTTGAATTGAGCGTTCCATTGGAAGATGTATCACGCGAAAAGGTTGCAAGCATTATCGCCCAACTCGAAAAGAAAGGCACTATGAAACTATGAAAACACGTCATAGCGGTGGATAGTATTGTCGATTCTTTATAGTCATCGTTGTACAATTGTTTTTTTTTAATTAATAAATAGTGTAATAGTTAGTAAATAATTGAATAAATTTATCGATTGGTATGCGTATTGGATTGCCTTGTTAATGGCCAGGTGCGCCTTATTTCGATCAGTTGTGGGGCAGGTGAGCTGCCCAACGGTTTATGCAAGTGATTTTGGAGGTTAAAATGTGAGTGGAATGAAGGATGGTCTTTAATAAAGGATAAGGGAAATAGATATGACGACTTTTAGAGGATATGACGATATGGGTGGTAAACAACGAAGATAGATAATACCAGATGAACGTAAACATTCTTGGATATAAGATAGATAATACTATATGCTTGGATATGATGGTGCAACCAGATCCTAGAGAACTTTAGCTCTAACGATATGCCGATACTAAGCGATGTCGATGGGGGAATCTAGAAAATCCTTTAGTTGCGATGCCAATTTGCCACAAATGTTTCGATATTAGTGGTGATGCTTCATCTCCACTAAGGTGAACGAGAAGGTATGAATGTATCTGTGAGAATGACGTGTAAATAAAGGAAATAGGTTGATGCAAGTGGTGATATTGCGATGATGTTGAACAGAGGGTCATAATATAGAGCAGAGTTCGTTTAAAAGTACATCGTTTCATTGTTTTTTATAATTTATACAATTAATTCAGTTATTTATAAATGCATAGGTTTATTCATATATAATTTAATTATTAAAGATATATTGGACTTTATATCACGTAAGACCGGGTGATTTATCATCTTATCACATGAGAATTAAAGAAGTGGCGTTGAATTTTTTTTTTAGCTTATTGAATTATTGAATATTTTTTCTATCATCATCATATAACTAACATAAAGTAAATGTTTTGTCACTAATAAATATAGGGTGTACACTTCCATGATTTATTTTTAGATATTTGAAATATTTTGATGATAATGTCACCATTTGCGAGCAAAAAATGGTCGGACTCCCCTACCGTTCTTCCTCCACCTCTTAGGGTTCTTTCCTAACTGCCTTCCCTTCCTCTAGGATAGGAAGCTTGGAAGACTGCGAGTTTTTTATTCGAGGTGATTTGATTTCGCCTTTTCATTTTATAAGTCATATTAAATGGAATCCAAGGATAGGTGCTTCTATTCGTTGATGGTACGAACGATGCGTCTTGCCACGATGAATTGCGTTACGGTCATTGCTGCGAACCAATGAAACTTCATTATGTCTATTCTCATCAAAATTGAAATTTGTTGCACTGAAAGAAATGGGGAACGGAAAGGTTGATGGGGGGAGGGGGGAGTGTGTGAACGGAATTGATTCCAGGGGGTTGGGTTTTTAATTGACGGAAGCGACACGAGATTGCTTATAGAACTGTTCCATCTGTCGTCATTGATTTGCTCGTTTCGCACAATTTTATCGGCATAATTAAATATTTACTTATTTATTTATATTGCTTTCTTACCCCTACCAAATTTTCTTTGAACCGCTGAAATATTTACATAAATAAAAATACAGATAAAATATTTCCTTTTTTTCTTTATCCATTTCTACTCTCGTTGAATATTAGAATGTTGATAAATTTGCATATTTAAGTCTAGAAATGTTGATTTAAATGCTGATATTCAGAGTGGAATAAATACTTAACAGTTGGCAAACACCTTCGAACGATTCCCTATCAAATTATATAGTCCATAGAGATGTTTTTCGTTGGTCATTCATGCGAAACCCACTCGAGGGCATTGATCATTGCTTATTTTCTTTGCAGTGTTTGCCGGTCGTATTCGTTCGTTTCGTGTGTCAATGGAAATTGAACGAACTTTGTATGTCTTTGCTTTTACTTCATCTTTTCAATCATATACATTTTCGTATAAAACCAGAGCTGACATTATTGACCCCTAATTATGCTTCCGGGACATTATTATAAGAGAAGTTGTTGACCGTATAGTGGTACTTAGATGGTGGGAGTCTCCTATTTTTAGATCATATCGTTATAGTATTGAAGGAGAATATTCCAACGAATAAAAAGCATCATAAAAGTAATTGAATTTATTATAAATCACTTTACAAAAGAGATATAATTGCGGATCTGGGCACCGATATTCAATAAAATATCACAAATATTCGGAAAGATGTTTTAAATTTCCATATACCTATTGATTTGCCGTTAAATAAATCGTTCCCATCCTCAAATCTTTGAATATTCGATTTATTTGAATCGATAAAATTTCAAGGAATCCAACATGTACGGGCACATCGGTGGTTGCAATCGCATTCGATGGTGGTATAGCGATAATGACCGATCGTGTTGTTTCATATGGTAAAATGGCACGTTATAAACATGTTTCACGTCAGTATCGTGTTAACGATAATGTAATTGTGGCGTTTGGTGGTGATCATGCGGATTTTCAATGGCTTCAAAATGTTATCGAACGACAGGTGAGTATAAAACAACTTTTTTTTTTAAAGCTTTTTTATTTGTCTTTTTTTGTTGTTTTTTTTTAAGTTTATTTATTCTATGTTTTATAGTTCTTAATATTAAAAGTTGGCATACGTGATATTGTTTTTGTTCCATGCTAATCTTATAGGTTTTGCATTTGAGAATGGTATATCACATAGTTCGCATCGTATGCTAATATCATCTACTGATATCTTTTAGGTGTCTGGAGTTCGGGAACTTTAATCTCTCAGATATCTAGAGCTCAGGAACTTTAATCTCTTAGATATCTAGAGTTCAGGAACTTTAATCTCTCGAATGTCTAAAGTTCAGGGACTTCTAGTCTCTGAGGTTTCTAGAGTTCATTAACGTTTATGATGTGTACAACTTCATAACTTCATAGTAGATCATATCAATTATGCAATACATCGTTCTTATGGCTTCATTAACAGAATTTTTTTCAGTATTTGCTCTAAAATATCGTAATTCAATCCTCATAAGATTCACTAATAATATTCAAATAGGTGAAGAAATTTATTATTATTTAAATTTTATAAGAATATATAAATATTTGTAGAGATGTATGCTACGTGCATATGATGAGAATGCCGATCTCAGTCCTCGAATGTTACACGCTTATCTCACATCATTATTATATTATCGTCGTACACGAATGAATCCAATTTGGAATACACTCATCGTTGGTGGTCTACAGAGAGAAAACGATGGAATGAAACCATTTATTGGTGTTATCACACAACGGTTAGTAATTCGCTTAATATCTTATCGTTTTTTTGTTTTATTTTAGAAGAAATGAGAATGGAAAATGGATGAAATTGACGGTTGAGATAGTTCCAAACTTTAAAATTGCTTTATATTCTCGTCTGTTGAAATAGAGTTGTAATATTTCGCTTGAATTGGATTATTATATTTTCATATATTTGCCATTCCGAATAGTTAAATGCAATTTAGAAGTGTCCTAACATGTGAATATCTTTTAGAGGTGTTGCATATCGCGCACAAAGTGTAGCGACAGGAATGGGCGCAATGTTGTTGAATCAAGCGGTCGAGACCGAATTCCGCAAAGTGGGTGGTCATCTAAGCAAAGATGAGGTATTCTTTGTATAGTTGAGCATTTTGCCACTTATATGAAAGTAAAGGTTGTACTCTTTTTGCAGTAATCGGAATTAATTGGTAATGCCAGGCGAAGAAATGGAATATATCCTAATTGGCAAGATTTGTTCATTGAGCGCTTCAGTGTTTTTGCACCTAATATTCTATCTTCTAAGCAGTTTACTGTAATTGTTGTGATTTTGCTGTAGTTTACTGTAACCGTAATTTTACTTTTTATTGTTGTGAAATTTATTTTAGAATCTTCAAGAATATGTAACTGCTTTTTTCCTTATTTAGTAACTTCATTAGTAATCAAATTTCTATTTAAACGATATAATATAGATATTCCTTAAACCTCTACAAAAGGAATCTATTCTCCGTTTATGTAATCTGGGGTATAGGGAATTTTTAATGGTCAAGGGGTGGATTTGTTGTATTCGTCGATTTGACTGCTCTCTTGTCTTATAGAATTATAGGATTGAACTGTAACAGGGTGGTACTATTAAAAGAATGATAGTAGTGAGACGTTGTAAAAGTTAATAATTGTTTTAGGCGAAAGCATTGCTGCGTAAATGCCTAGAATTGACCGTCTATCATGATTGTGTTGCTGATAACGAGTTCGAAATTTCGACTGTCGATAAGGATGGAGTCACACTCGGCAAACCTGAGGTTTCTTCTTGTTTTTATTATCTCTGGCTGGCATTAATCCTCCACTAGTGACAGTTGAGTGTTTCATCTTCAAATATTATGAAATAGAATGGCGGAACTGTCATGTCGACTTATAGGATGGCGGAACTGTCATGTCGATTTTCCCGACTTACCTGTTGTTCCTTCTGAGCCATCTTATGGCTTTGCATTCCTTGAAGTACTTGGCGAGGCTGTTAGTAAATTTTAATGATGGGCTTTTTCGAAATTCTTTGCACCAAATGAAGTTATAACCCTTCAGTAGGCTTTCATTATTATTAAAATATTTGAAGGTTATTTAATATCTCATAATTGCACCAAAAATTTATTTATTTGCAGTTCGTTATGGGCAATTGGGATATCGCTGAGTACAATTGTGACTATGAATAATTGTTTGCGAGTGAAATTTTTATATTTATATTTTATTTCTGTTGTATCTTTTTGTATGGCGAATAAATTCATCAGTTTTTTTTTTTGTCTTTGACATTCTACGGAATAGGTGAATTTATTTTAGGTGGGAGGGGCAGGGTTGAGGACGTGGGGGGAGGGAATTCATAATATTTGTTAGGTTCCAACCTTTGAAAACTTGAAGAAAAAAAAATTTTTTTTTTTTTGAGAATTTTTTTTCATCGTTTCGACATATACATTTGAAAGTTATATAAATTCAAATATTTCTCAAGGAAATATTTACGCAAATTTTTTAAATTGCTATTTTTACAATATATAACTGTTTCGTTTGATTAAAATTTTTGCGTTTTTTATTAAGTATTAATCGTAAGATTATTTATATCGCTAAAAAAATATTAGAGAAAATAGGGATCTTCTATTTGATATAATATTTAAATATTAAAATATTTTGAATAGATGTCGATAGATACGATGTATAGATGAAATATAGATGAATCAATTTAACTTAAACAAAGATATGCGATGAGTAATAAATGCAAAAATATGACGAATAGGTGAAGAATTCGTTAGGAAATCATAGAAATATATATATGCGATATGTTTATGTGATACGAGAAGTGGCTATATATATTGTTACATTCTTTTGTAATGTCTATATCATCAAATCGTAAACATATATCATCTATATATATGCTCTAATGCAATCTCGTTGGCAATTCGATCGTCTTTTGAAACGTGAAAGAGTTCTTTTCGAATCGAATGCTTTCATGAGTAAGGAAAAGCATTTCCCAATCTTTCATATTCTTCTACTTGTATTCTCAATATTTTCATTAATTCTGTAAGTAATTTGTTTGTTTTTTTTCTTTTTTTCTTTTTTTGTTGAACATTATTAACTTGATAGTAGATTTGAAGTTTTTTTTTTTTTTTAATGATATTTGTAGTTTCATTTTTATTTATTATTGTTGCTATTATTATTATTTCTAGCAATTATTCTTAAAAATTAGGGCTTATATTTAGGACTTTTAGGAGTCAATTTAACTTGAATCCTATTAAGTTCCAATAGGTAGTTTATTGGAATTCGAATGTTAATATAGTGCTTAATAAAATATTTAGCGAAATGAAATGAATGAGTATTAAACGACCATTAAACAATATCAAAATGAACCATCATCTTATATGGGACGAGATATTCTAGTATATCCATCTAATAAAACTTAATGAATAAATTCATATTATTGGTAGCTTAAAACTTAGTGAATAAATTCATATTATTGGTAGCATATTATTGGTAGCTTGAAAGCTTTTTAAGTTTTTTTTAAAAGTTTTTTAAAGTAGCCTTTAGGTTCGAAATTCGTTCATGCTTTTAATGGGTTCATAGTTTTCAGGTATTTTCTATATTTTGACAACTTTATTATTATTTTTTTATTTTTGTTTATTTATTTATTTATTTATTTATTTATTAAAGCACTCATAAATAATTGTTTAAGTGGTGCCTTATCTCTATCGTGTGTACTTGTTTATGGTTCACAAATGGAAGGGAGTATGGAGGTGAGAATAATTTTAAGTTTTTTTTTGCATATATATCATTCGATCATTGATCATATCGATAGAAATATTATAATTGGAATAAACGAATAGAATAAATATATTTTTCGATAATTCAAATATTATTTATCTATTAATTATTTTTTAATAATAATAGTAATGAATATTTAAATAATTAACGATAAACCATTATGTTGAAATTCAAAATTTAATCTTTTTAAGTTCAAGATTAAAAATTTTATCATTGATTATAGTTGAGCATTTTGATATCGCTGTGTGAAGATGGCATCGAACTTGTAGTATTAATCGAGTAATTGTTGGAATGTTTTGAAAATATTGATTTAATTAACTTGTATTTAATTAGTATAACAGAAATGATTCACCTATTGTTTGTTAAGGTGGTGACTTGGTCGTCGATTCTATCTCACCTATTCAGATTCAGTTTTGAAACGAATTGGTACTTGCAATTAGGGGGAGTGGGGGAAGGGAGGGAAGGATGGTATTTTGGTGATAGTAGTTTAGATGATATTAAGAACGACTGAAAAACCCCACTAACTATAGGCCAATTCGGCGATACTGGCTTCGACGACGTCACTGAGGGGGCAGTTAAAATCTCTTCCACCCAACTGCCCTCCTCCTAGCACCCTTCATATACCCTACAAAAACTAGTCAAAAGCAATTAATTTAATAGCTGATAAGTGTAAATAATAAAGCACAATTTTTTTGTATTATACATTGCTATTTATTGATTTTCATAATATTTATTGATTCCTGTGAAAAAGTTTTCAAAAAAGAAAAATAAATTTAAATTTCAGGATTTACTACTCTCGAATGATATATGTGAAGATTGTACCACAATGAAGAAATGGTTTCAAGTTATATTTGTATGGATCGATATAATGGTGGCAATACTTTCGATTGTAAATTTATACTCAATACTTAATAATTGGCCTAATTCATATATTGTACGATTATCTTCCGTTCAATCATCATCAGTCAATAAAATGAAATATGGTTAGCAATTTTTTTATTGTTATAAATTAATTTTCGATTAATTTAAATAATCAACGAATAATTACGCAAAGAAACGAGATAGAACAACTAGGAATATGGATGAAGTAAATTTCAGAGATATAGCTACGTTATCCTGAACAATGAAACAATTCCTTAGAGTATGTGATACTTTTAGAGAGAAAAGGAAGCTAAATATTGACTAAGCGATGATATCGATTCTTCAGTGTACGCTAACTCTATCATCACTTAGGGTAGCATCAAAAACAATAATTTTGAGTTGCGCAGAAATAATTGAAGTTTATTTAATGCGCAATTTATTATAGGTGAAAGCATTGCAAGTTAACTTTTTTTGCGATCATATTTTCAGGAAGTATCACCACCGATAGTATTGTTTTCACAATGCGTCCACAATATCGTCGCAAAGAAACCGTTCGAGCGTTCGCCTATAAGATTACGATGCCATCGATGAGCGATACGGAGGTTTTCGTTTGAAGGAATGGGAATATATTTTTCATTATTTGATTTAAAAAAATAATAATAAATAAATGAAAACAGAAAAAATAACGTTCTGTTTGATAGAATTAAAAGATAATAATTCTCTCTTTTTTCGCTATTTTATTGCAATATTTTGCTATTCTATTTCATTTAATATGTTTTTATTTTCCTTCAAAATTTTTAGCGATATTTCATAAATTACGTATTATCTTATTTATTTGTTATTTATATTTATGTTTTCTTTTTAAAGTTAAACAAAATGTTTATTAACTTATATTAGAATGGGATTGTAAACAATATTTGAGGGTTTTCTTTTGATTGAGGCATAAGTATAGAAAAAAAGTTTACGAATTGCTGAAGCATAATATGAATCCACTTTCTTTTCGAATAGACGTTTCTTATTTATGAAAATCTTGGACAGATTAAGTCCATTATGTAGCGTAAACGAAATCCTAGGGTAGTATAACTAATTTCCTTTTTTTTTAAACTGCAGAGGTACCAATCAATGGTACCCCCCACCATCTCCCAACCTCCCTTTAAAAATGCTAGCCGGAAAGACTCCAGTTACCCATGCCGCATTACATATAATTGCATCTTGCCATATGCGCTTAGAAATTGTGTGGTTTTTTTCTTTGAGAAACTTCTAATACTATTTTTAAAACCTTTGGTACCATACTACAGAATTCTCTAAAACAATCCCCCCACCCTAATGCTTGCATTTGAAAAAATTGCTCTCAGTTGCATGAAAGTCATTGCAACAATTTCAATGGCTTATCACAGCAGGTTTCCCCTCGATTGTATTTAAATAAGAAAATCACCTAAACTTATTGGCGGATTGTATCATTGTGCTTAGATTTGCACAGATATATTTGTCATCAAATATTTTTATGTTTATAAAATTTATATTGAAATATTTTTTTTGGCATTTTCACCTTAAAAAAACCGGAAATTATATAATATATTATTCGTTTCGTTAGATTATGAAAAGCAGTAAAGGATTTCGTTGCTTTAGAATTCTAAAATTCGTTGATTTTGTTATATTATGAGTGTGTTTTAATGTAGGCATTTATTGAAACTTATCTCATTTCCTAAATTCTCAGCAATAAATTGTGGAGTTAATTTAGATAAATGAAATTTTTTTTTATTATTGTTATATATTTTATTGTTTTATTGCTATTTGTTTAGAAATATTTCAACAGAATTTTTCTGATAGAATTTGCTGATAGAATTTTTTCTTTAGAATTTTTATTTACAGGAGTGAAAAAAGTGTTGATTTAAGATGACTTTCAAATAGAAATTGAGCCGATATCTTTTCGTTTTTATAGATTATTTCCTTGAGAATCGTATACAAATTAAAGTTGCTATATATTATTAATTATTTACATAAATATTTAAATATAATATTTATTATTTTCTCGTCAAAATTTTATAAAACTATTATAAGTTTTTTCGAACTATCTTTTAGAAAAATTTTTTTTTTTGAATTCCTTCATTACTAGATAGATATTTATTTTTACTTTTATGGTATTATTTGATGCAACATTTCTATATCTCTCATTCCATCGTTGTTGTTTTTTTTTCAAATTGGAAAATTTGTTTTGTGAAGAAGATTTTTCATCATTTGGAGTGTAACATTTCGATGATATTCTCTAAGCGACGATTTCTTTTTTTAATTTAAAAAAATCGTTCATAAATGATTACAAGATTACAAATGAGTACGCAGTTTTACAAAAAAAAAACAAAGAAAAAGAAAGTTGAAAAAGAAAACGTTCCATCACTTTTGCAGCAATCATTGAAATATTTTTCAGTGAAAACTTCCTTTTCGTTGTTACATTCGAGAGTGTTGTTGTGCTGACCATTTTGTGACGAGATGTTAGACTGCTTTATGCAACAACAATCTCACTGATATTCAACGATCTTTATTCCTCACTCATTGCAGCAATTCTCTATAGTTGTATTGCCTTTCTCATATTTGTTAGATGATAGTTTGTGCAGGTGTAATGCATGTACTAAATGGGGAACGGGAAGAGGAAGGGGAGTGTGTCTGAGGAGGGGGGGATCAGAGGAGATGGATGGGGGATGTGGGATGAGGGATGAAGGGGAGTAATATAGACCTAATGAATTTTTCATCTTAATCAAGCAGTAGAACTTTTTCAATTGTAAATATTAGAAAAAAATTTTCTTTGAAATTTCAACGATTGGCTATACAGAATGGAAATTTCTGAATTGTTTCTCTCAGTAATTGATCTGCTATTCTATCGATCAGTAATATCGATCTATGAACTATGACCTTCTATAGAGGTAATTTCTTC
>JAAVTS010003824.1:0-15946 GCA_022845575.1 Baylisascaris ailuri | reverse complement strand
TTTTATTTTTCTTTCCTCTCCAAGATATAATAGTTGATAATTTCAGAGCACAGGTGAAGTGAACGTATCAAAAAGAGAAGGTGATACATTCTTAAGGGATATACCACATAATAATCTAGCTGAATATGCACATCCGTGCACGAATTCATTCGTAATGGATAATGGACTCATCGTAAGGGCAATGCCTCTTTGGAGAACGCCTAAGAAAGCGCTTCATGAAGGTGCAGATTCTATTGATTGTTATATTTGTTGCTGAAAGAATTTTTAATTAATTATGTTAATTAATTTTCCGCATTTTCCGCCTTTTAGAAATTCACATCAAAGATTCTAGAGGTAATAAACAATCAAAGAATTAGGTCGATCACTCGATTGGCTGCTTTTTTTGCGAATTTTCGCATATAGTCGAATATGATTGGATCGAATATACATTGGAACCTGTTCGTTAATATCCATAAAAGTTGTAATGCTTATCCATCTTTCGCAAAGGTTTCGTTGAAAACAAATATGAAAGAGGTTGTTTAACTTTTGGTTTAAAACCCTACCTGAACTAACATAGATCAGTTTATTAATCGTACAGTCGTCATCGATTGCGCCAATTTTGAGCCTACGATTCGTAATACCTTGTTTGCAGGATGCAATCTCTGTGGCCCCACAATGCACAAGAATTATCGCTAATAAAGTCGACAGGGGAACCGAATTAAGAAGTACCACAGTTTATTGTTTCAATTCCTGTGGTTGTTTTTGTAGCCTTTCTTCTATGCTTGCAGATATCTCAGCGGCGAATTTCGCTGGTTTTCTGGAAGTGGTCGATCCAACAAGCGAGAGTGTCCGTTATCTACCTATCCCTTGTGCAAGGTCAGATCAGATTTTTTTTTCTTCTTTTCTAGTCACAAAGGCCACTCATTCCATTTGTTTTTATCGTTGGTATTTTTCTCCATCGCTATAGAAACGATTTATATCTAAGTTGAATATGTATGCATATAATTTACACGTACTTTTAACTAGAGAATTGAAAAGAAAAACTACAATCTTGGAATTAGATACTTCTAATCCAAAAAAAAAATTTCGGTTTCTTTTAAATTGTTTCATCTACATCAATGATGGATAATCTACCAAATTTTTAGTGGTTGCACTCTATATATACCCGATACTAAAATGTGTGCCATACCGTATTGTACAACGCGTAAAAAGCAACCACCATACCGTACCGTACCGTGCCTATGGCAAAGATTTCTATTGCCTAATAAGCAAATTAAGTATTCATTCATTCATTGCAACACAGTAAAGTAATATCTTAACATGTCACAAATAATTCGAATCAATAAACTTGTTATGGTATAGTGAATAGATCGCTGAAATAGTAATTCAATGTCACAAGAGATGTTTTTCTAGAAAGTAAATCCTTAGCCTGTGAGTATGCATTCCACCCGCACCTTTGCGATATTAGATCTGGAAAGTGAGCTGAAAAATTGAACTAGAAGATCAGAAAATTGAGCCAGGAAAATGTAGAAATGACGACACCACCTCTGATATTGAATGAAATCGATAAGCACTTCGAGACATGACTTTATAGGTAACTTCCTCATCCTGAATCATGCGCAATATTTTCGTCGTTATAACCCTTTTAATTTATGAGTTTGAATAAAGCATACGCATAAAGGTTTAGTTATATAACAAAGAACAAAAAAATTCTAAAAACGGAAAGCAATTTCTGCTGCAACTTGCAAAAAAGCACTAATAAATGTCGCACGCATACTTCTGATGTTTGCTAGCGATAATGACTTGCAAAACCAATAGATCAAACGCCTCAGGGCATATCATTTCTTGTAAGTAAACATTCGTTGCGATATGTGTAACGACATTCGCCAAGTGTGGTGGAAATTTAGAAGAAGATAAGAACAACAAATCTTTTGCTAGGTATCGTTAAGATTTGACCTTAGGTTTGGGGCTCGTCGTACTGTATTAGTTTTCAAAGAATATCTACTTGTTCTACCTTACCTAGGAAAATTTTCGCTCGTATTGTGTTATATTGTACCTCTTCCAATAAATCTATCTACCGTAATGTACCAAGATACAGCACATAGTACGGTACTACGATATACTTATGCTTTTACTAAGATCGCCATCATGATCTCAACGCATTCATTTCGAACTAGTCTTGATACTTGAATCTCTTTAAATTCATTAGTTAGTTCAACAATTGTTTTCAATATTTCTTAATACGTTTTTAGTTCACTTAATTATTTGTAATTTACGTCTAGAAATATCCGACTTTATATAGAATCGAGTTTTGATTTTGATGTTTTTATAAATTTTCAAGTTTAGCCCTTTATTACTTAGTGTTATTCCACCATGCTACCTTTTTTGCATACAGTTATAAGGATAGGGATTCCTAGACGATTATGCAACATTTTATAGTTACGGTAGACGGTGCATTGCAATTTATAGTTACGGTATACGATGCATTGCAATTTATAGTTACGGCATACGATGCATTGTAGCTGTTGTTGCATTACAAGTGAACGAAACAAATTTTGGCAAAACTATTAGCCGTGTTGTTTTGATATTTGCTCTATTTTTTATCACTCATTTTATCAGTAATTAAATAATTTATTGCAGACAACGCAATTTCTTCCCTAGTTGGGTGGCAACAATTGCACCAGCCGGTTTCTCTATTGCACAACATGGCAATGATTCGATCCTTACTTGTGATATTACTGGTGGTTTACGTAAATGGCAAATTACACAGGTAATCACCTTGAATATATTATCGTATAGGAATTGCCAATTTCAATATTGAGCAAAACTTTTTTAAGTACAGTGCTTATTTATTTAACATTAGCATGCACTCTTTCGAACTTATCCTAGTTGAAAGTTTTTCTCTATTTGAAGCTCATTCAAAGATACTGAGAATAGCAGAAAGCTATTTTTCTATTAGGCGATTATCTCATTGAATAATAATATTTCAAATAATAATACTATAGTTTATTAGGGTTCAGGATGAATAATCTTAGCCACAAGTAGAGCTTTGACCAAAGTATTTAATAGTTTTATAATTTGTCAATTTGTTTCCTTTTCTTTCGCAAAGATTCTTTTATTTTTGGCATTATCTGGGAAATGTGAATAGCGATGTTTAGATCGTTTGAGAAGTGGAAAGTAGAGGTGCGATTGAGGGTGAGGGGGAGGGGGTAGGGAGGTAGAACTACATGGTATAAGTACAGCGAATGAGATATAAGTCCCGATGAACTATTTTTTGAAACAACGTGTGGATCCATTTCGAATATTAAATAAATATTTCGAGTGTGGTTGATTTCAAGGATTCGATAGCGTCGGCATTTGGCGCATGGAAGAAGATGTTCGCCGATCAGAACGAATCATTGCGGCTCGAATACGATAAGGATGACTTCGACATCAATAAACTCGGCGATCCAAAAATCGGCAAATTCGATCCAAACAATACACCTCATGTAGGTGGCAGCACTTGGGCTGGTGGTACTGGTGGCTACAATACGGCCGGACTTGGTGGAGTTGGAGGGCCGTTTAGGTTTTGCTTTTATATCCTACTCACCCTTTCTTAATTTTATGGAATATGCGAAGAGCAATCCTTCTATCCCATTCACTGTTTAATCGAAAAAAAGCGATGTGTAGGGACGAAGAGAAATTTGGTTTGTACATAAAGACATTCATTTGTGCGTTGATGTTTTTATTTATTCATTAAGTTGGTGAAAGTTTAGATTAAAGCTGCGCCGCCCTCTCCTTATCCTTCCTCCCCCTTTATCCCTCCCATCCCAACTAGTAAATGGTGCACCTAACAAGCACCAGGATGGAAATTAGGTTAAAAATAAAGTAGGTAATTTAAAATGTTTGTGCAGTTATGCGTTATTTCCGGAAATGGGAGGATGTCTTTGGTGGCAGGTTAAGAACAACTGCCACATCACAATGAAACTCTTACAAATGTTGTCTTGACGGTGGGAAAGGTGTTGCCTAGATAACTTTAGCTTCCATTACTTTAATCTCTGCTTCTATTCAAATGTTTTTAATGATTATAACATTTAATGCTTCTAATATGCTTCCAGAATATTATTTTAAGTGCTTCTAAAATATTCAGTGCCCTTAATATCCATCAGTATCTTAGCCAAAATATTCAGCTATACCCTTGACCCTATTTTCCATGTTCAAAGATCACCAAAAATGTAATATGAGGGATTCTCGAATTAGCTGGTATCCGACTTCAGACTCATGTCGACAGGATGGGAGAGGTTTTCGTGTTGTGACCCTTTGCTAAGCCAATTCTGCATTTGTCCACCTAGCCTGGCATTGCGCATATTTGGTTAATTCACCGTTGTGAAATTGTATGCATATGGATAAGTAGATTGCAGGTTGGATGCAGGTCATAATGTACATCAATTGCCGCAAAGTGCCAAAGATGCAGTACCCGAGCATATATTGAAGAAGGCACGTGAAATTGCGAAGAGTGAATACAAAAAGAGACTTCATGTAAGTTGTGCATTTCATATCAATAACATTTCCATATAAATAGAATCTCTCAACACTCACTTCTATAATATTGTTTGTTACTTGTAAAATATGGCATTATTCTTATTTTATTTATCCTCTACCTAAATTATGCTGAGAACTGGGGAAATAAATAAATAGATTTTACATTGATAAGATAGGAATTACTGAGGTTGCTAATTCGAACTGCCTACTGAATTGATCAAGATTCGATTCCGTTTTACCCTTGATTGGATTATTTCTAACTCACATAAACAAGGAAATACTTTCTTAGGCTGAATATAAAATAAGAATAGTAGAATGGATGCGATTTGCTATTATTGCTGCTTATTTTCAGGCATCCATGATTGCTAGAAATGATGCCTTCGAGTTGTGGATGTGTTTTCTCACTTAGGCTCTTCTTTTTTGCATTCATTTCTTTATTTGTGCAAAATTTATTAGAGAGGATTAACTTATGCAAAATGTGTATTTTACTGTTCAAATTATGCAACTGGGTGGTATTATATTATGTATATGTTACTGATGGAACGCTATGCATTGAAAGGTGATTCTTATATATGTGGAGAGCACTTTATCCCTCTTCTTTTTCTCCTTGTTCGTTTAGCGCTTTCTTGCTTCAACTTTACATCAATGCAGTCTGGATTGCCTTTTCTAAGTGCAATTTTTTAAAGGCAATTGCGATGAGTGAACATGATGCGAAAACATACAACGAGTTGTATGCACGTATCGAGAAACAATCGCGTACTTTACGTACCGTAATCGATTCGTTGGAAGCAAAGGAGAAAGAACGACAGTGGATACGTCATCAGACGACCGGCGATCTCGATGATTCGAAGCTTGTTGAAGGTGTCACTGGCGAGAAGACCATCTACAGGTCGGCACTTTCACTCTCTCTTCCTCCCCCTCCCCCTTTATGGTGGAGTACCTATTGAACAACTTTATTTTGACGTTTTTATATTCTGCCCTTGGAATACCCTCGCCATTACAACGACATCCCGACCTTTGGAGAAGGAAGGGGAGTGCCACTTACTAACATCATTTTTCTCTTGTGTGAATATGAAAGAACTCTTTGTATCCTGAGAATGACCTGAACTTCTTAAGCTTTTTCATCTAATATAGACTTTCAATTAATCGTAAAAACTGCAGTCATATCTGGCAACGAATATTTCAGACGACGAATTGATAAGGAGCCAGATCCGGGCACTGAGCAAAAGAAGCCGAAGAGAATACGCTTCTGTTTTGATGTGTCAGGATCAATGTATAGATTTAATGGCTATGATCATCGACTGCAACGGTCTCTTGAAACGGCACTCCTCGTGATGGAGTCTCTTCACGGAAAACAGTCCAAAATTCGGGTTCGTCTTTTCGTTGCAGATTTTTCACAAATTTACTTGTTATATATCGAAGTTAGGGATGTCAAACCAATAGCTTGGCAATATGCTTCATGCTTGATTCTTTAGCGACTCAAAAGTTTCTGATTACTAAATGACTTCTGAAAATTCTTTACTTTCCATCGTATGACCAACAGCAAAGATGATCTTTATAGTATGGCCTTTGCTTTACAAGGCACCTTAACAACATTGCTTATTGACGAGATATATTTCTAGGTCTATGAGGTAGTACAGAGATGTTTTGATGATTAAATGTGAGATATTTTAAATTACTCTAAAAAATCAATCTTTCAGTACGATATAATCGGGCACTCAGGTGAAAGTGAAGAGGCTCCCTTTGTGAAAGTAGATAGATCGCCAGCAAATGAGAACTCAAGATTGAAGGTGCTGAAGAAGATGCTTCTCCATTCACAGGTACCATCTAGTTATTATTTTTTATTTCCACTCTCTTTATTGCATTATAACATATCCACTTTTTATTTATTTTAATGTGTTGTAAATAATCTCAGATTTTTTATTTATTGTTTTATGAGTATGGAGTCATAACAGAGCAAATTTAAAGATTATTTAAAATGACTGATGTTTCAACACTAATAGCACATCTTCAATTCTATGTTTTTCTACACGTTATTATTCGTTTTATTTGAAGAGTTGATCGTTGAATGAATGCAACTATTTGAGATTGAATGGCAATGCATATTGCTATTATTGAATGTTTCTAAGATTTGATAGAATTTAGTGCCTAGAAGAATAAAAACCGCTTTCCACAAGACATTAGTGCGTCATATCAATGGCAAATACAGATCGGATTGATGCGAGCAGAGAGGAGAAGGTAGTTCTGATGCATACTAGGCCTTACGATGAAGAACAACAACTTCATTCATCCAAAAAAGATTTAATTTTCTCTCTCTCAAAAAAAAGAAAAACTCAGGCTGTTTTAGGTGCTTTTCTTCATCTACCAATGAATTGTGGATCTCCCTATAGCTAAATAACCAGTTAGTGATGTAGTGGAAGTGCTTATAGATGTATTTATTCTTTAGTTTTTTTGGTTGTATTCTCTTATAAATGCCATTCGTATAAACGTTGTTGCTATGATTGCAGTTTTGCATGAGTGGAGATAGTACGTTGGAATCAATGAAATTATCGATACGTGAAGTTGCAAAAGAGGATGCCGATGAAAGATTTGTGGTGGCCATTTCGGATGCGAACTTTGAAAGGTGAGTTAGGTTACGCTAATAAGAAAGCTTCAGGTTATATTGCACCTCAACTTCATTAAATTCATTGATTTGTTTTGTATTTATTTATTTATTTATTTGTGAGTAGGACCGTATAAAAGATTTGCCTGCTACGGAAGGTTAGGGGGGGAAAAACTAAAGACATTTTTGAGTGTTTAAGAGGGAGCCCGATTCAATGAGCCTAGGATCCATCTTCGAAATCTTACAAAAATCCCGCGATTTCTGAAGAAATCAGTCCAGCCATGATCATACGCGTTCATAATTTGAGGATCGATTAACCGATACAGTTCCGTGCTAATCTAATCCATTCTAATTTTATAGTTGTTAACTTATTTCAGGTATTCCATTCCAGAAATCTGCCGCATTTTGCAGTGCAAATATTATCCACTGATTATTGCTGCCATTTATGTTGTTCTTTCTTTCGCCATTGTGAATCCTGTGGGGAAATGGGATTCCCAAATCCCCCTGCCTTGGCGTTTGGGGAGATGAAGAGCTGTAAGT
Source organism: Baylisascaris ailuri (assembly GCA_022845575.1). Taxonomy (NCBI): domain Eukaryota; kingdom Metazoa; phylum Nematoda; class Chromadorea; order Rhabditida; family Ascarididae; genus Baylisascaris; species Baylisascaris ailuri. The sequence goes on along the minus strand of JAAVTS010003824.1, from coordinate 8,304 downwards.
GGATACATTAGGAGCAGTTATGCCTATCGCCATCATTCATGTGACTCTGCATTCATCGATCATAAAGGATATTTCTATTTAAAACAATATCCCCTTGAAGGTATGGGATTCGTCCGAGTGAGATAATACGATGTATGGATTCTGGAGAGAACGTCAACGTGTTCCTTATTCTCATTGGTTCACTGGGACAACAAGCAGAAAGGTAACCACCTTCTAGCTGAAATAACGTCAAACAGTTTTGCAAAGATGATCCTATATTAATTGCATATAATCCTACATTGCACTAATTTGGTGTATGAGTTACGATTGACAAGGAATCAGAAAGGGGGGGGGGTTATATTCAAAAAAAGAGGAAATATGCGAGAGGGAATATCAGTGCATTTTTACAGCTAAATATTAGATTGTTTAATTTACATTTTTATAAAAAGTAGCAACAATTATTCGAATATTATATCAAAATTTAAGGAATAAGAGCTTTACTGGCTCTGTGGAGTGGATCCTGAGAGTATTCGATATCATTTAGATTAATTTCAATTGGTCGAACAAACAATTCGTTTTAGATTTACTGAATTGTTGCATCGAATATATACTAGAAACTTACGGCCATAGCTTTATTGCTTTAGGTTTTCTTGTAGATTGGCAGAAAAAAAAACAGCATAAAAAGATGCCGATTTACGAAGCAATTACAAAGTAGCACTTATATCAGTGAGTTTATTTTATTTTCGATTCATATTCGAGTAGAGTTAAGCAAATTATTTCGATTTCCAATGATTATTCGAATTTTATATAATCTTGAATATAAGAAACGAAACTGCTGGAAAATATAAATGCTGACAAATAATGTGAAAAATTTAAAAGAAAAGAGAAAAAACAGACTAAACGAATGATGAAAAATGCGAAAATATATTGCAGATTACAAGCGGCATTACCACCTGGACGTGTATTCGTTTGTACGGATACGACTCAAATGCCACAAATAATGCAGAATATATTCTCATCAGCTCTTCTTAAGTAATCTCGATGCATTTAATCTATTCTTGAATTGGAAGCTTATGATATAGGTAGTGAAAGTGATTGAACCATTCAATAAATCGGATATACATGGTACTTATGCGATGTGCAGCTTCACATAAACTTTATTTACATTGATTCTATGCGCATGCAGTATTTTTTAGTGACTTTGCTTGGAACAAATAAAAGTTTCGAAGCTTATCTGCTTTCTTATATTTGCTTTTTATGGTATGTCCTCCACAATTTACGGTATATCCTTCACAATTTACGGTATGTCCTTCACAATTTACGGTATGTCGTTCACAATTTACTGTACGTTCTCCACAGTTTGCAGTACTGTGCACGATCTATCTATATCTTTCAACTCTGTGACCAATAAATAATTTTGCAATAGGTAAACAATGCATGAATCGTCGAAATTCTCTGATATATTGTTGTCAATGCTATATCATAAGCCTTGAATGGAAAGTATAAAAAGTTCCCTGCAATGGTCTATGGCACAATTGCAGAGAACGTTGGCACACTCGATGCGAACCGTGGACGGAGTTCAGCTGGCCCGTGCGTACGCACCACTACCGTTACTCTGCACCCTTTGCAAAAGAATCGTAACGCCCACCACGGGAACTCGAAAGCCTGTTATGGAGACAGTTATGCCTGATGGTCTAGTCAACAGGTGCACTTCCCATCTTTCGAATGAGCTGAAATTTTGCATTCTGCATTGAGGGATTCTAAGTTGAACGATGGAAAAAGTCGCATGTTTCTCTCACAAGTTTTCAAGTTGCTGTGATGGGCGTTAGTATTCGCCTACAAGGTGCAGCGTACGGTAGTAATGCGTATGCAATGTGGAGTACGAGCTCAGTTCAATTCGTGGTTCACAACCGGGGTGCCATCGTTCTCTGCAAGAGTGCCGGCATTTACATCTCCTTGCATATGCATCTTCTCTTTCTAGGAGTCACAGTGGAAAGTACTTAGCACCTTTGCAAATGGGAAAACTTTGGGGAACATCTCGACTGCCTCGTTTTTTAATTTGTTGTGTTGATTTTATATATGCATATGTTCAGTGGATGGATGCAGTGGAAGCGTTTTGTTGAGATGTGATGACGCAAGGACGTGAATATTACTTTGTGATCGTTGGTCATAATGACCAACCAATCTTCGAGATGGAGTTTCCACCTTGTGATCCGAAGAAGAAAAGAGAACCAGATACACGCCATCTGAATCAATTTATTGCACATGCAGCACTCGATATCATCGACGAACAGATCATCACCAACTCTCAGATGTATCTAAAGGTTATCTCGTTTTATATTGCTGGATCGTGGCCGTTTTCTGGATTTAACTGATAAGCGCTCATCGCTTTATCAATCTTAGTCGTGCACTTGGTCGGATTGTCTATACTTAGAGAATGCTAGGTGCCACTTAACAGTTTTGTTCAATTTCTATCGGATTTAGAATTACTTTCGTAGGTGAAGTGCAGCTAGACCGTTGAGTTTGTTCGGTGGGGTTTATTTCCCATCGAAGTTCCCAAAATGTCATCCTCGTTGACCTAAAGACGTTTAATATCAGACACTTTCTTCTTTACGCGTTTTTTTCCCAGCTGTGATAGCGACCTAACCGTTGAGTCGCAAACTGTCCAAACGAGAATGATGTGTTAAGGTTGTTTCTAATCACCGTGTAGTCAAATTATGGCCAACCACAATGATTCGGGATGTGAATGGAAAAGAAATGATTGCTGCTAAGAGAAAAAATGATATAACAAAAAAAAAAAATTGAATTCAAACACACCCATCTCCCTTTCTTACCCCTCCCCTTGCATGTAAGATCCATAGGAGTCGTTGATCAGATTTTATCCCCAATTTCTTCAATTGAATTTAAAAACAAATCTTTTATTGCTAACATTGACAAACGATTTTCCATAAACAAAATAGGAATATTGAATGAGGAGAATTGTTGAAAAATTTTTTCTCTCAGCGAAACATGGGTACCTCTCTACCTGGATAAAAGAGTATGATTGTATTGTTACTCGAATAGCAATTCTCTTTATAAATTGATCGTTTAATCGTTGAGATGCATTCAGATGATCGACAAATTTAATGAATGGTATGTATCGGCTTTCGTTACGGCGAGTCGAATGAGATTTGTTATGTTGCATTGTCAAAAAAACGACGAAGGTATTCGACTATTTTTTCAGGTGACAATTTATTCTGTTTCTTTTTTATGAATAGCGCAAAGAATGGGGGAACTTCTGAATAAATTCTATAATCCTTTTGGGGTGGGAATTGCATTGCAGAGATGAAAGTTGATGTTACCTTAGGAATTTAAAGGGTTTGATTTTGTGTTAATCCTTTGATCCGAATCAGCCCATAATATTTCCTTTGATCCGAATCAACCCATAATATGCGTTGACCTGCATCAGCCCATAATATTTGTGGGAATGTTTGTAGGGAGGTGAGGATATGTTTCCACATTCATCAACCATTTAAGTTTATTTCATTCTTTCGTTTTTTTAAAGTGCTGCCTTCCTTCCATTAAATCGGTTTTTAAAAACTCAGGTTATTAAAAGCTCCTTCGAATAGAAATATCTTCCTTTATATTTGTGATAAGTAGCTCCAGTTTGAAACTTGGTGTATTGATTTGCTTGCTCGGGAACTTGCCGATTCAAGAATATACAGACTACTAGAAAAATGTCTATCCGAATTCATGGTCGCTCATTAAATTTTTATGAAGACTCGGTTCCTCCTATTTTTCTGTAGAATCACTCACATTTTTCTGTAGAATGGTATAGTTGTATATGATGTGATGTTTAAAAACGAAGAAAATGTCATAATATTCGACATACCATTGGCGCTAGCTTATGCTTCTATGCGTAACATGTGCCTGTCAGTTGTATCGCCTCAACTAAATCCTTTAGAAAAATCGACATCAGATTAAAAGTTTTTTAAATACTTTTAAGAGGGGAATTATTTTATTTATAAAATAGTTCAGATGAGATACGACAGTTCTATAAAATAGTTCTAGTCCTATAAGGACTCATTTCCTGGATTTTATGGTACAAGAGATTCGTTGAGAGAGGAAAACATTCTGAGGTGGTTTTGTCGTGAATGAGAGAAGAGCTATGCAATGTTTGATATTTTTGCTGTGAGGTTATTTCCATTCATACATATGGGTAATGTTCTCAACTCTCTTACTGGAGGAAACCGTGTCTGCGTTACTTGACGGTCGTGAAGTCCCAAAATTAGCGCTCGCAATTTGAAGAATCGAAATTGATACTGGCAACCTAAAACATCAAGCAAATACCAGCATATAAGGGCACAAATATTGGAGGGAAAGAATTGTTGACGTGTTTTTTTTTTATTCGTTGATTACCAAGTTCATATATATTTATATGCGTTTAAGGCCAAACTGGTCAGATGATTTAATTGATTTTCAACTTTTATTTATTGCTATACGATTAGTTCTTTTATGCTAAATGTTGTCATCGTCTGGCAGCAATATACTTATAGTTCGTTATCGTAATGGCCACTTTTCATATTTCGAAAAGATTCTAATAAATAAAAAATTAATAAAATCATTCAGCTAAATTTCTTCTCTAGATACTCTTTACTTATTGAATAAATCATTAGATAACCCACATATATTTTAAATCGGAGTTGTTCATTCATTCGAAATTCTCTCTTATAGATAACATTTTTTTTGGTCATTACTCTGTCATCACCACCGAAATTGTTTGGGAGAAATGCTATATGATATGATATAATAATGAGAGTTAATTTCAGGAGATTTATGAAATGTATATAAAACATTCGATGAATCCTTTTTATGTTATCAATTCGCCGATTAAGTCGACAAATTTCGATCAGAAAGCGATGTTCTATGGCAAGAAGCATCTCTGCTCTTAGCATCGTTTTCATCTCACTCTTCAGGTTATAATTTATATGGTCATTCATTGGTCATCTAGTGGACAACTCAAGACATAAGAGTGGACTTTTGAAGTGTTGTTTGTTTCATATCGGAGTCGAATTCATGCACATCCTATAGATAATGATGAAAATTGATCGCGATTATTAACGATTGTCAAATTTTTGAAATACGCAAAGTATTTCTTGTATCTGCGTTCATCACCTGTGTTACTTGTTTACCGTAACACTACCAAAATTCACCGTAATTCTCTCCTGCATTCCCCATCATCAGTGTTTGCTTTTTTTTCATTAGATAATTTAAAGATTTCAGATTAATTTTTGTCGAATGTTCTATATTTTGATGTGTTCAAATTCGCAGAATTCTATGATCGACTCATCACAGAACACAATGCTAGGCGCGTGATTCATTGTTGACGTATAATTGTAACCATACGTGTGCCGTGGAGAGGGTACATTCACTTTGTAGTCGTTTTGATGACATTGTGCGCTTTCGAGTGCTCGTTTGTCCTATGTTTTTTTTTTCGTTTATTTCTTTTCACTTCTGATTTGCTTCGATGAAATCCTCTGTGTTTGAAATTTGTGATTTTATGCACCAATATAAGAAATCTTTTTTTTTACTATATTCCTTGATGAATCCTATTTTATTGATAGAATGAATGTGTTGGAATGGGTAGTAGCAATTGGTATTATCATTATTGTAAAGACAGAGAGTTTATAGAGGGCAGAGGTGATCCGTTCAAGTGGAAAAGAGTTGCACTAGTTTTAATACTCGGCAATTTTTATAATTATTTTTGAAGTGCTCTCTATTGTTTTATTAATTTATTCTTAAATATATTCATCTTTGAATAGAACTTATAATAAAGTTACTTTTCTCTATTTTTTATGCTGTATTAATTCTAGCGGGTTTGCTTGCCGCATTGATATTATTTTAATAAGCGTTAAGTGTTTTGTTGTTCTATTTTTTTTTTTTCAACGTATTCACTCAAAATTGGGGCGATCGATTTTTTGTTATCAATCGTCTTTGAGTAGGATGTATTTGCATAAATGCGATGAATTAATTGGGTTGGAGGACTAATGCAAATTGCTTTTTTATACGATAAAGTTTGCAATTGAGCCTGCGGAAATTAAGGAAAGGTGAATTGTTGAACTATTGTTTATGCTTGTAAACTTGGTGTAAACCTGTCCAAATGTGGTGCTGATCCTTAAACTGTTTATCACCAGTCATTGTGCAAAATTTTCAAATATACTTCAGCTAACCCTACAAATAATCACTAGCACAGATCAACAGATACTCTCTGATCGCATCGATATGAGGGGGGAGGGGGGGAGCGAGGAGGGAAAGCGAATCTAGAGAGAAGTATGCAGCACAGATTTTTTTAAGTTATACACAAATACGATCGTTACTTTCCTATTCAAATTTTCCCCTTTTCTTCCCCCCCCCCCCCCCCTCTCCCACATCCACCACCCCCCCGTGATTGTGTTACTAATTTAATTATTTTATTATCCGAGTTGCATTACTTATAGGATTTATAGTAAATATATGGCATATATCGGTTAAATAGTCTAAATTTATACTTTATTCTGGTAGTGTGCAAAATACAACGCTGGATGAATCAAACGAATCGTTTTTTATGGGGTTTTCCGTTCGCATCACTCCATCCCCCTGCCATATTTTATTGCTTGGCCATTGTGCACATACTAGAGCTTCTTTATTTCAGCATGAATATATTCATGCATCAATGTTTTTCAATTTTCAAAGGAAATTTTTGCTGTATGGACAATTTGACAGCGATTAAAAAGGTGGGGAAGGGAGAAGGGGTACCATCAGCCATTATTTCTTTTCTTTTATGCCATTTTACGGATTCGCTCTTGCAAGGCGCATTGTCACGACGTCCCTCGAGCTAGAATCAAGAGATATGGTAGGTACCAACGTGAACTATAGGACAACTTCCTGTATTAACTTTTGGGTTAATCCCTGAGTTTCAGAAGCATAGTCGATTAAGACGCTTGAGAACCCCCAAACATTTTACAGTTGCAATCATTTACAATATGGATGCCTTTTTGTTTTTTTTTTTTTTTTTTTTTTAAATAATTGCCAGTCATTCGGTATGGCGTGAGTGATTTGCGTAAAGCGCACACCGTATCGGAATTTCCAGCCCATTTGCTTCATTTGTTACTCGTTTGTTGTCCATACTGGTTGTGCTTCACGCTTCTTCTGTGTTTATGCGCGAATCCTCCACCATTCCTTTCAATCGGGAATGAGGGAAAGAGGTATTCCCATTCGAATGCTATTTTTATTCAGAATTTTTCAGTTTGGTAACGATTAAATTTAGCGCTAGACGTGACGTCTTGAGGTGCCTCATCAACGATGTGCTGCACTATCATCGAACTCATACTTTGTCTTATTTGTCCAGTAAGTAAACTTTCGCATTCACCAAGTTCAACAAGTTAAAGCCAGTAAGCGTCAGTAAAAGTGGTAGGCTCGACGACCCTTCAGAATTGATGTGGAATACTACTGTTCTAGTTGTTGTTCCCCTTCCGCTTATAAATCCCCTTGGTCATAAAATTTGCGAAATTTGTTGTAAAATTAGATTTGCCCGTCTTATATTTAATTCACTTCTTCAAAGATATTTCTGCAGCAGAGAGGGAGGGAAGGGATGAGATATAAGGGTTTCGCTATAGCAGCTAAAATCACTGATGGAATTTTCAGCCGATCGCAGTGCTAGTTGCTCGAGGTTGCGATATTCACTTCTTGCTAAGTATCGTATTGACAATCATTGGATGGATACCCGGTGTAATTCACGCGATTTACATTTGTTTCTATTATGAACCACGTGGTACTGCCTATACTAGCAATTAAGCGATCCAATTCGACGAATGTTCTATCGTTCCCATCTCAGCTTCATCGGGTGTTTTATACGGAGTGTGGATGATGGTTGTTGATATTCCTACAAATCTCTACTTATTGTCGAGTCTATATGAGCGTATCCATTGCTTTACCTTCATTACTCTTCAAACGATTGCTTTGCTTGAATATATCGTGGTTGGATGTTTTCTCTTTAAATATGCACTGATTCATGCACCTGGTATGCATCGTTTCACCTCTTTCGCCACTAGGAATTACAAATTTTCTAATAATTTAAGGTGACGATTACGTGAAATGATTATTTGTATACTCTACTGCTTTTTTGTATTTAACAACATGTGAATCTCTTATTGATAATTTGAATAATGTTGTATTTGTTTTGTAGATGCAAGAAAGAGATTTGTTTTCCTTTAAGTTGTACTTAAATAACTATGTGCTCTCTTAACTTCTTATTTCTTTTTTGTTGCAGTTATCGAAGTTTATTTATTCATATTCGTTTAAAGTTCA
>JAAVTS010003821.1:0-16659 GCA_022845575.1 Baylisascaris ailuri | reverse complement strand
ATTCCAGTACATTGAGTACTTCATACTTTTCTTCTTTGCCCATCTAAATATCAGCCGACCAAAAAACTTTTGGCGGGAGTATAGGCGTTACCGTATTGCAACACTGCTAAATAAGTACTGTAAACTATAGGCGGTATACGTATTCTTCATATCAGTATAAGAAAAAGTAAATTATTCTACTGAGTTTGCAAAGCACTTCGACAAAATCAGCTAATGGTAACGACCGTTCATTAGCGACCACAATCCTACACCACCGCGACGTTACCCCAAATATGTATTTACTGATGTGAAGTGTATAATAATAAGCTAGTTTTGCCTTACCTGCCGACGGCAACCGACAAAATGCAAATTTCCACGTCAGTAAATTTGCATATAAAAATAAGAATATCGGTGATCCACATTCTTAGTAGCCCACTAGGCGAATGCCATGAGTTGGAGCATTCAAGTGTACTCATTAACAAAATCATCGCAGTTCAATTCAATTCACCCCGAAAAATGGTGGAGAAATTAACGCTTAAAAGAAACTTACTCCGCTGCATAGAAGCAGAATGGGTTCATGTATGGAAGTAAAATCTCAACTGTCTTGCAAATGTAACAAGTGCTGCTTCATCTGAAAATATTTCGAATCATAAAAATTCATATCGTTCACAAATCACTTAATATTCGGTGGATAAAAGCATTTATTTATGAAATACATTAAAAAATACCACTAAAAATCTAGTTACAAGAAATAAGAAGGCAATCCCCCATCTTTAAGAATATTCGCTTCGCTGCTCACCCCCCACTTGTACGACCACCATTCAACAACGCATCGAGATGTTCACTGTGTCACTACTTTATCGATACATAAAGTAGCGCCAGCGAAATTATCGATTATGTAGAGCGATGCCAGCAGTGATATCTACCCCCACTACCTCCTCTTCCCCTTCCCGCCCCTGACAAGAAAAAAATGGCGCTTGCTGCACTATGCTCTATCGCTATGTTGACCATCAAGATGGACTTGAAACATCGATGAATATCCCTTCAAATATATCTTATAGGTGAGGACCATGATGTTATTGAAGGCTAACGCCACAGTGGCTACATTTACCTATCTCAGTTAAAACGGAGCTCACTTCACACGCGTACACCTGCAGCTTGAAGGTAATACCTTCCTAAACTACCATACTCGGAGCCTTATCAATGAGTTTAAAAAGAGTGCTTGTTTAGGCATGAAGTTGTCGTTGTCTGCGATTGCATCGGTATGGCAGCATCGATCGCAAACTCAATCTGCTATCCACATGGATTACTTCATGAACGCGTTTCTTCAATCATCACCGGAGAATTGCTTGCAGTTATCCGGTTTTACTCACTTTATCGAAGTTTATTTGCTTGTCCAAAATTACAAATAAATGCTAACTAAAGTGTTTTTGCAAATTTCACAATGCAAGCTAATATATGCAAATTTTGCAACACACTAATCAATGCCGTATTGCACAGCTCCGATGCTTTCCCGAACAAATCAAAGCCGACCACTTCAAATCATTCGACTAAAAACAATAATTCCACTATTCAAATTGAAGCTGGAGTGACCCCAAGCAGACCATCAATTAATAAGCCGAAAGGTTTCACTAAATTTTGTAAGCCGCAAACTTGAAAATAATGAGCCAAAGTTAGGGTGGAAAATAGGAGAGATCTAGGAGAGATGAGCAGCTGAAGGAAGGAGATGTATAAGTATGATTTAAATAGCTGAATGGGGGCATGGAATATGCGTCAAACACTTACGTTAAAATTGGATTCCACATTGGAAAGAAGCATCGCCAACTCGAATTCCTCGGCACTCTTTCCACCATATTTAACACCAACAATAGTGCACACCTTGAACGTCATCTTATTCTGCATTAGAGTGTCAGTCTTATCCGGCACAACGTATCGCACCTGAATTATGCACACACTGAGTGTTTTCTTGCAGATAATTTTGCGTTAGAAAGATTGCAGGTAAATGCAGGTAATTTTGCAGGTTAATCGCCTTTGCAGGTGATTCTAAGAACAACAACAAAGAAGTAAACAGCATACGCCTTATAAGATACACAATTACACATCTTTAAGCAAAGTTGATTGTGCGTTGATATGATCGAAATTAACGACGTGGGAAATCACGAGGAAGTTTTGAATGAAAATACTGGCTTTCTTTTGCTTGCAGCTATGAAGCAATACCACTCCCAGTACCTTTCTATTCAAATTAGATGAGGGATGCAAACAACGATTCGCCATTATATATTCAATACAGTGGTCTTTAAAAGCTCAAAGAATGCAAGGGAAATCACTTGTCCAAGTTGCGAGTTAAGACTCGAGCTTCGCACTTCGGTACATGTATTGCTGTTTTCATAATAGAGTTCAAGATCTTGAAAAAGCCATCGGTAAAATCCTCTTTTTAAAAATGAAAATCCCGAAAGGAACAAACTGGAATCCTGAAAAAACATTAGAAATACCAGCCAGGAAATCAAGGTTCTGAAAAAAAGGTAGAAATGCCGATTTAACCAACCTTGCCATTGCAACTTAAACGAAATGGTCATTTTTTGATACTAAACTAATCTTCTAAGAAACTTTTGACACCCTTAACGTGCAAATCCATATTAAACCCATCCCCTTTGCCCACAGTGGCCGGTGTCCCTTCCTCTACTTCGAAATTCTCAGTACGCTGACTATCATGAACGTTGCTATACTGATCTACGAAATACAACATTCAAGATTGCAATTATGTGGTCTACGCACCCGACCGAATCATATTACAAGGGAGCAGGCATGAAATTATGTTTGCATTAGTGGCGAACTGGAACGTCCTGGCTCATGACTTTTTAGCTTTTTAGCTTTCCGGTTTCCGGCACAATTGTGTCATTTATTTCGTTCAGGTTTGACTCAAATGCGCATCACAACATTCCGTGAATTGGTACCTCCTGTCTGATGAAGTAAGCGTGGAATAAGGCGATCATTTCTAGAGTGACCAATAGGCTGATGGGTATAAGGCCCGAATAGGTGAGATCATCGAAACAATTGACACTGAAAGATGAGAACGCATCCAGACTTGACCATTATCTAAAATATTTTCCACTCTTACACTAATGGAAAGCTTCTATGCACGTTCGTTCGATCGCTAGATCAACCTTTGCAATTTCCTTATTTCAAAGTGTGATTCAACCATTCACTTTCAGTAAGAATATCCTCTTCTCATATATTTGCTAATCCACTTGTTCATCTCCTTACTCATCTATGATCCACTTGTTTACTGCTCACCAATCTTGACTATCTGTTCATCTTCCGCACTACTCCTCTATTAGCAATCATCTGTTCCACTCGTTTGCAATCAAATTAGCATATTCAGAAACGCTTCAACAGCGTGATCTTTCACATCGCTACTAATCCAGCATAGGTAATTTATATCTCATTATGTGCTTCCATCCTATATTCTGCATTATGCTAAATTCATCCATCATCCACTACATCGACAAATCACTAAGGTATCATATTCGACTTACATTGTGTGACTGGGAAATAATAATATTTCGAGTTGATTTTAGTTGCACCCACACATGCATTCAGCAGAACCAAAGCAACGAGAAATCCAAATTGAATCATCATAATGAAATTCGTGAATCGTTCAACTTTCGATCTGAAATATAATCTATGCTATATAATGACCTACTGCATATACAAATGGCCAATAATTATAGCACGCTGTATGAAAAGGTTTATACCATATTTGCTATGTACGACTTGACTGCGCTCAACAATCCACTTCAACACTACATAACACAATCGGGCTACTAACAAATGATTCTATATACGATGCCATTACCGTTAGACGATAGCGTTGAGACTATAGAATCAAACGGTCGAAGTAAACGCACTCATCCGGATGGAATATGAGTTTAAGCAACTCAACGAGAGTCGTTTCGAGAGGTTCTGATCGAAACAGTTCAACTAATCCTTCATTCCGCCAGTCCTCCTTTCATATACGATAAAATGATCGAGATTAGTTAGGTGAGAATAAGATGAAAATTGAAGGTAGGCTATAGTTTTGTGACAGCTTTCAGATTGAGAATCTCAAAACTATCGGATCCTCTAAAATTAATAACTATAGCTTCCTCTCGTTTTCTTTTCAAAGGCAACTTTCGTGCTCAATTTCCTTCCCTTCGGTGCTCAGATGCGCCGTTTCAAAAAGCAGTTTTATAATTCAGGTATTCTATTCAAAAAAAACCTAACACCAGCCACTATGTTCTAACAAAGCGTTTCATATCCTTCTGCTTCTACTGTTTGCATCGCTCAAATTAACCTGCTCGAACCACTTGCGGCGCATGATTTTCCCATCAACGTTTATTGCTCTCTCATAGAATTGCTGCAAATATAGGAAAAACAATTTTCTTCACTGTTTTGTCTTATCCCCGCCCAATGAGAGGAAGCATTTGAGGAATATAGAGCTGACCTTTTGGCAATCGTTCTCGTCGAAGTAAGCATAACTTTTGTGTGATTACCCGCGTAAACGACCACACCGTAGACCCAGTCAGTGTTTTGCAATTTACATCCTCTCGGCAGCAATTGACTTCTCCCTGCAATTAAATATTTCACCCACCGAAAATCGTAGTATGGAATCAATATGTTCTTAATACTGAAATACTGAAATTGCTACACTTGATATCGAGTTGTCAATATTTTAGGAACCAATATGGAGTTTTCGATATTTTAGGAACCTTCTTTGATCGAGTACCTCAAAATGTTTCAGGGAAGCGCCATTAGACAATCGGTGAATAAAGAAACGAGTGGATCGCTAGGCTTATTAGTTAATACTTGGAACAATATTGTCATATACAATATGTCAACCTCATTGATGCAATCACGACGTGTTTAGATCTGAATGTGGCTGATGAAATACCGATGAAAACCCATCTATTTGTTTCTTCTTATGGATAAAACGGTGGCTTATCGCTTTGGTAATTAGTTTTGTCCTTATAAAATTTCAAGCTGCTATATTTGTGACCATTTCAATGTCCATACTTCCGGTCGTTTCAGATTACTTAGGAGAAACTTTAAAGGAAATCGGAAGAAAACTCCATTTTGAATAAATCATCTAAATATTTAATAAGTTACTCGAAGAAGACAAATGTAGTAAACCGCCATAGAATAATTGCTGCATTCGTTTTGCAAAAAAAAAAGATCTTTCGTCACATTCTGCAGTCGAAGCTAAAGCTTTCAAATAGGATAACAAGGGGAGCATTGAATAAGTCAACGTTTTTTGCGAGGTGAATTTTTAGGCATGATAGCATAATAGCAATTTTGTGCACTTAAGTTTCCTACGTGTTGGTCACTCTGCGTATTGACCGCTGGTCACTCACTCTGCACACATATTAGCATAACTGCTATATCAAAGGCTACGAGAACGCATCGACGAATGGAGACTCACCAAGTGGATAAGTTAGAATTTCAACGCATCGTGCTAAGTCGGTGTGAAACTCTTCTTGATGTTGATTATTCCTTTGAACTCATAAATCGCTCCACTCAGTGGATCACACTCGATAGTCGATTCAGGCGCAATCAAATCCTGCACAATCCATTTGTATTCTGCTGAAATGGAAGTTGAGAGGGGATCAGCTACGCAAAGAAAGAGCTATACAATACGCCTCTTTTAAGATCAATATTTAACGTTCTTCACTATAATTGCTTGTTTATGATAACATAAATTAATCATCAAACAATAGCTGTTAAGGCACTTTGTTGGAAAATTCAAATTCCTTCCCTCTCCCTCCCCCATCGCCAAAATCCAACATCCCCTTCTTTCCTCTCTTCTTGTCGCCAAAATCAACTTCATGATGTGCAATCACTATAAAGTTTCCATAGATATAATAAGAAATTTACAAAATTTTCGCACTTATTCCAGTAAAAAGTTATTTCAGTAAAAAGTTGTAGCACAAAACTTAAGGCCAATTTGTGTTAGATAAAAACTCGATTTGAGTTTTACATAAAGTTGACATTAGTCTTCGGCACAGGCTGAATACTAATTCAACGTTACTTATATGCTGAACATGAATATCTACACTAAGTTTATCCCAAATTCTAACCGAAGTGTAATTCTAAATGTACTATATCAACAATAATCGGAGGAAAATGGCATTAATGATCAAAATAAGGACAAATAAATATTAGTTAGTGTGAACGTTTAGAAAAATATAACACATAAAATCAAGCTATTAAAGCGACGATAAAGAACTAAGAAAGTGCACCACGAGGAGCACGCCGTGGGAACAAACTGAACAGCACAAAAATTTTAACTTTGGACAATTTATTTCTGCCATATTATGAATAAATCTCACCAAGATGACTTCATGTATCGGCCTATTTGACATACGAAAAAGAACAGCGCGATGTTCGCGAAATTCTTCGTACCCTTCCTCCCTCACTTCCTCTGTTCAAGAGAAACTAAGCTAAACATATTTCCTTGTCCCCAATCCAACTTACTTATCCTCTCCCTCCCCTGCAGATGATATCGTCCTCTCCTTCCTCCGCTTCATTCCACATCTATGAATGAGGTGTAAAAGAACGGTGTAGCGTCGTAGTTCAAAGCGTCACTAATACAAAACCCCCATTGCAGGAATCCGTTTTATTGTAGATAAAACATAGACTAAACCATGAAATAAGGAGACTTGACATAAAACCAAGATATGAAGTATAATATTTTATGCTCGATAAATGCAAGTCTGCTAGATAGGATGTCCGGATTTACGTTTTTGCTATCGCGTCCAACAGAAACCTCCCTAAATGGTCAACAGGTAACGAGACACCTTCAAATGATCAAACGCTCTTATAAACCTATAAACAAATAGTTTCTTCAGTCAAAATGGCTTTCTCTAAAGACGTAAAAAATGAAATAATAACCACAAAAATAGACTGCCTTGGCGTTCAGCGTGCTAGTGCTCTGCGTGTCGCTAATATAAGATAGCATAATATTCGTAACATCCGTGCAAAATGTTCTCATCAAATATGCTCGGAAATCCGTGGCAACCGCATCTGTAAAACGAATATGCCCACATTAGGTGAGATATCTCGAATGCCCTTACCTGAACTAAGAGCGTAGGCTGGCAAATACAAGCAAGTAACAATGAAAACCAACATTACCATCGAAACTTACTACGTCAAGGTAAATCGTAATTCCTCCCAACAGGTGCACCTTCGACAAGAATCCATCCTTGCCGGTGTAACGTTTTGCTTTGTTCCCTAGGTAGTAGTCTAGCATCTAGCACAACGACCTCGAACTGATGGCGACCGCAACTGATCCATCCTCTCCCTGCCTCCCTCCCTCTTCCCACCTCCCCTCCTCCCCTCAGCCCTACCGACGTGTCCCTACGCTTTCAACAGGAATTTATATAATAAAAAGTGCTCCACAACGCAAGCATATTAACCATACCATCAAAACTGCTCGTTGTCTGTTCGAATATGCAAATATTATTGTAGAGTGCTCTGATCTTCTGCATCTGTACATCTGAACGTTTTTGATCTTGAGCGGAAATCGTTTGTACGGTACGGCACGCATGAGTGGGAAAAAATCAATGGAAAATCCATTACTATCAATGTAAAATCCATCACTATCAATGGAAAATCCATCACAAAAAAACTTATTCAATGACACAACGGGTACATTATTAGCTCCTGTCTACGATGATCACTACGACAGAACGCTGTAGGCTTTCTTTTCACTATCAAATTTTGATTTTGCAGTGAGAATTAAATGTGGATCACCACCCACTGCGCACTGCTTTCGTTTCATCTTCGCAGTAAAAAGCTCAACCCATAAGCGTCTCTACTTCCGGTTTAATGATAATCAAAATGCAAAACAGTCTCAGTTGGAGTCAACAATTCAAGCGAGCAACGGAGAGGTTTTACACATTAGCAGAGGGCATTCAGGCATTTACCAAACATCATTGACAGCACCTCAATGCAGAGGTGAATGCATAGAAAAGTTGTTGGGCTAGAAAATAAAGACCTGAAGTGTATTTGTAGTCTATATTATTAAATGTCCTTTTCAATTCTAGTTTTTATTCAAACGAAAGAAAAAGATCCCAACTGAATTTCGGTGGTAAACTCAAGACAAAATATATTACCGCCAGCCGGGTAAAGAGATAAATGAAAGAAAAGTGATCTCGGCTAAACAAAAGATATAAAATAAAGAGTTCTTATACTTAAGCATCTCAAGTCTACGGAGTACAAAGGTAGACACCATAAGTAATACTTACCAGAATAAGGTTCCTCTTTGGATGTTCGTTTATTTCCTTTTCCTTTTCCTCCTCGGCTTTTCCTTCCTTTGCCTGTGGCCCAATCGTCCTCTTGCGGCTGCAACGTATTTAATTGCTTAACACTATTCTGTATCCTACTTTTTTCAGTCACTAAATATGAATGCGAGGACTGAGTGCGCAGCCTACAAATATATAAAACTTCACTGCTACACATCAATGGGTGGGACCGACTCTAAATTAACATCTGTCAAGATAGCCTTTGTAATCATCTGAGCTCACTTCCCTTGAAATAATTTCCTGCACATATCATCCTACATATATCGAATTAGTGTTTCATTCACGGCTGCGAATACTCATTCAAGCACTCTAACGAACACCTCAATTTTCGACAGCATAAATGAAACACTATAAGAGAAAATCACAACCGAGATCTGCTGTATCCGTTGAATTTCCAAGTGGATTTCGACTATTCGCGAAGAATATGTGAATTTATCGAAGAAACACGAGATGCGTAATACAACGCAGAGTGCCCGGATGTCAGTACAGCCAAATAAAATGCCAAAAAATAACCTAAGCCACACAAGTGTCCGAAGTGCTTCAACTTTAGCATTTAAATCTTGGAAAAGAATGAGATCTCATAAGCGTGATAGCATTGTAGACATCCTTCCACGAATTTATTACTTAAAAACAGAAAAAATAAGCACAGAACACATCAGGACTCGAATGCAAAACATACCCTTTCTTCTTTTTTAGCATTTTTATGCTGCTTGCCCAATAGCGCAGCTTCCTTCTCGGCTGTATCATTTATGAGACCATCAGTGCGTCTGTCAGCAATTGAGAAGTGTATACAAACGGCTGTCCCGATGCCGACATCCACTCCTGAACACAATATACTCATATAATAAATGAGCAGAATCTAAACCCACCACGACAAGCAAATCTAATCGCTGGATAGTGACCACTTGAATTAGAAACCAAAAAACGAACGGCAATTTGCAGACCAACTTTGAATATTACGGTCCCATTCCATTATTCACCTTATTCAGTGGCTGCCTTTCACATTACTGAAATTCAACGGAAAATCTAAAACCGATAGGAAGAAAAGAATTTTAATCTAAAAATCTAAAACACCAAGAATTGAGGGTCTCCTGAAAACATTTAATTTAACTACACCCAGAATTTACTGAGCAGGTTCACTGAATCGGAGAATACGGCACCTTTGTTTCCGATTCTCTTCCACTTCACCATTATATTCCGCTTACTGTGCCTAGGTACATCGATAAGGTAGCTTTATACTAGAAATCTTTTGTACGAGGAGTTTATCCCTCCACGTAGTTCCCACACTGCAAATTTAAAGCCAATGCTAAAATGTGAGGTGAAGACGGGCTCTCTCAACGATCGTCACCGACAAAAACTCCACATTATGACAGGGGAAAATCAACGACACCTCGCCGACCGCATTTCCCATCAGCTCTGTCTCTATAACACAGGATATTTTCATAGGCCTGAGAGCTTCAAGCGGGATATTTTGACGGACCTAAACGCCTTAATATGCAGACACTGAAATACCATCCGCTTTATTATGACCTACTCATGATTCAACTGAGCACTGAATAAGTGCCCAAATTAGGTTAGATGTTAGAAGTGCTTTAAAGTTTCCCAGGTCAAAATCATGTTGAAGGCCCTCAGACTTCTGTCAATAAAAAAATTATTAATTCACTCAACGAAACATTTCCAATTCAGAAACTAAAATATATTTAGAGCAAAACTAGGAAACATTTTGAGTGAAAAATTTCACTTCATCTTAATCAATGTTCTGCCACCTCCTATCTGTTTCATTTGACGTTTATTATAGTTACTGTCATACAATACTACATTATTTTGTCAAATCCTACAATCAAATTGCAAATTTCTTCACAAAATATGGCATAACGCATATCTGATGACATCTCATAGTACTGCTGTGAGCAATTCTTTTAACTGAGTTAAGTTTTCACTTGGTAGTAATAAACAAGGAACTCTGACTTGTCAATCAGACCCTTTGTTACTACCCCTTGCACTTATTTCATTGGAACGCAACAACGGATCAACATCTGAGATCGCTGCTCCAACTCTGTTTCAATCGAAGCCACGACTACTAAGTCTTCAGAGAAAAAGCGCTCACTGAAACACTCCATCCCATACCAAAAGAAAACAGTCACTAAACTACCTTTGACGATTTGATACACACAGATATAGCCTCTTCGATATGTTGGTCCAATGAGATCGCAACCGGCATATGTACACTCACATCGCAGTAACACGTTTTCTCCACCTGCAAAATTAAATTTACTTTAACAAATTAGCAAAAACAATACAATTGGCTCATAAATAAAGACACTACCAAATGATGCCAATAAAGACACCAAATTTCATCGATTAATTATATTCACTTCCGGATTGCAATCATCTCGTTAACAGACCGCTCGTATTTTCAAAAAGAGGATACGAGAGGTAACTAAACATTTTACTTATTCCCTATCCTTTACCAAGAAATATTCCCTTATATCAATTTCACTGCATCTTTTTCTCATCTATCATAAACATGCAATATCAGTACTTATCGGTATCGTCATATTGCAACTTTTACTGTTCGACCTGCCGTAACATTCGATCCCTTTGAACGAATTTAATGCACTTAACAGAATGGTCTGTATAGTCTATGGCTATATCCTGTACTTTCCTGACCAATCCTGACCCTGATCCACGACTATATCCCAAATTTACAGACCATAACAAAGAAATGAATGACAATAATTAATGTAAATACAACTACAGTCAGACGATTTAAAATCAGCAATAATCGATGGGTAATTCGATTTCCTCAGCACATCTATGGAAATAAAAGATGCCTCATAAAAATACTAATGCGAATTGCCTGCTCATTTAAGCTTGTTTATTTATAAACGAAGCAAATACTGAGTAACAGCTCAGAAACATTTAATAGTATCATATCATAACTTGGGCCGCCGAAACAACCGACCAACAGATGAGGGAACAAGTGAACCTTTACGACTGCTCGAAGGTCAGAGGACGCAATGGAATAAATAGAAAGTTGAAACATAGTATTCAGGATTTCAAAATTCCCCTTACCCTATAGAAACAGTATTCAAACGAAAGCCTTTCAATAGGCCGACTAAGGAGCAAAACAGAAGGAGCAGAAAGCTTCCTCGTCCCCTCTGCCGAGGCAGCAGCAAATGGCACTGCGACTGCTTCCTTCCGTGAAGAATGCACTAGCTTTTCCTCCTAGTTGACCATGCGGGTGGTGATTCTCGTTTCCCACCAAGCGGTCTCTTTGTTAGTAAGCAGGAAATCTCACCTAGCCAAGTTCGCCGGATGGGAGAAGATCTGCCAAAAACATCTTCATCTCTAACATCACCTCATCCCTTGCCTTAAAATTTCCCGAAACCAGAAGTTCTTTCGCTTAAAACCAGCAATTTTCTAAGAAGGAGAAGCATATAAATTTGAGGACTATTAATAATCCTTAGGGATTCTATTCGCAATCGCATGGTGTAAAAGCCGTTTACAACACCTTTAACAATATGAAAAAGTAAACTCAACTTATCGAAATACCTCGTTTTTGATGACCGTTTCGATTTTCTCCCAAAGTTCCTTCGATATGACAGCCGAAGAGAAGAAAATCAGCGATGTGAACTCGGATTTCGGAAGTACGTCCTTTAGACATGAATTTGCGCCCGCAACCGGTAACTTCCTTGGCATCGGCGTTTCTGCAAAACTGTATAACCATAAGAAAAGTTTCACGCGTTCTGTTCGAATAACACCATAATCTACTTTAATTTTTTACATCCGAAAACTAGTATCCACATCATTCACTCCATCAAACATCATCGTTTCGAAAGCTCCATAAAAATAAAGCACCACTTAAGTCCCCTCCTCTCTTCCTTCCAAAAGACAAGTAGGTACAAATGCATAAATGTCAGTAATGTTTTCGAGCTTGACAATCACAGAAGGAAGATTTCATTGACATCACAGGCTATATTTACTCTAAAAAAGACTATTCTTTTAGTCTCGCATTTCCACTACATAATACTCCGCATCCACCTTATTCTTGATCGTTTCGCATCTTATAGGTGATTATCCCGTACCACCTATATCCTGATAGGTACCGCTGATACCTTCTTTAGCATAATACCAACAGGATTTCTTTGAGTAGAGATAACAAACCGAAGATCATTTACAGCAGT
Organism: Baylisascaris ailuri; assembly: GCA_022845575.1. Taxonomy (NCBI): domain Eukaryota; kingdom Metazoa; phylum Nematoda; class Chromadorea; order Rhabditida; family Ascarididae; genus Baylisascaris; species Baylisascaris ailuri. The sequence continues at coordinate 4,154 of JAAVTS010003821.1, read as the reverse complement.
TCTCTGCCGCGCTAAACCAATGGATTTTTTCAAACATCAAGCTGAAAGTTTATTTAATAGATGTGAAACGATTCTAATCATCTAGTGACTAAATAAAAATAAAAATGCTAACTCAATAACCAAAAGTGTACACAAACTTCTGAACAGAGTAATAAAGGTGAAAATATACTCCAATCTTCGACACTGCTCGCTACTTTATCAAGTTTAATTCGCTTAATCAGAATGAGGTAACAGAAATATGAGAAGAAATTTAAAAAAAACATATCGTTGCTTACAAATTTTCCAAGGCAATATAGTAACTTCATCCACACCTCTTTCATTAATGAAAATTAGCATCAACTCTGCAATGCACTCTCATATGAGGTGGTAATATCCTCATATCCTACTCATTATCCGCCCAAAACAATGAACAGAAATTAAGAAAACCAGATAATAACCTGACAACGAATCCAAGCAACTGGTCGGTGAGCGGGAAAACGAAAAGCTGCTTTGGTGACAGTTGACAGCTCTGAGATAGCTTGCAGGCACGTTCCGCCGAGAATGGTCATCACCCGTCACAACACCTCCATCTTGAAGCAGTAAAACACAGATGCGTGTACCTCGCGAACCAATACTTGCTCTGCAATACCAACTTAATTCATACAACGCAACCAAGGCTTCGAGATGAATAAGTCGATCGCTCTATGGGAATGATGAAAGGCACTTTATTTTATTCATTTTGTTTTTATTTTCTTAATTTTTCATTTATGTATCTAGAGAGATAATAAAATGGAATAAAAGTAGCGCTCATTTCAGCTGTCCGTTCGGGTTAGTTCTAGTGCTGATATGAAGTTTGCCACCTAAGACGAAAGGAAGCGGAACAAATGACCTCTCCGCATCAGTTTACCAATGCAACGAGTTAACGATTTTTCTTGTAAAAATTCCCATTCAGGAAGGAACCTCACCACCAGTTGCAACGAGTTAATAGCAACGAAGAAGTCCATTCCTGCCTCAGCATTGGCGTCTCGATGTAACTCAAGGTGTGATATTTGCTTTTATCTTATTTGGCACCCTCAGGTAGACACGAGGCCACAACCTCACCTCTTCCCAGTTAGAGCACCCCATCCCACTCTATTAGGGCAAGGATAGGGGCAACTGCTAGTTGCATGGCAAACGCCAGAAGAAACCGCAGGTTTCCGAAAGAATAAACAATGAGAAATGAAAATGAAATAAAAGGAGAAAAGAAGTTCGCACTCATTTTGAAGGAAGCGTAACAGGCTGAACAACGGTATCTATATTTAAAAGACGGTTGCAAACATTGTTGTAAAATTTAAAGCGAGGTCATAAGACGAGCTAAAGTGTCGAAAAAATAGTCTGGGACACTTGCGCCAGATTCGTATGATGCGTCGGAAAACCGAAGTGGAAGTGTTGAATGAGCATATACCTAGCGTCGAAAGCTAACATCAAACACTCCTTGCGGTCACTGGGAAAGGATAAGGAGAGGAACGAGATGATTTAATGAACACTAAATTGTTACCAGTGAAAATCATAAACTGACTTTTGTTCCATTCCCATCGAAAAATTAAAATACGAAAAAAAATAAACCTTAGCGACGAAATTTTCGATTTGCATTCGGTGACGCTTTCGTTCCACGATGGATGACTCCAGCTGAGATCGGCAAATACGACGATCATTACCAGTACTTCGCTCATATATTTCCGCATCCATCCAATTTTTATATAGCATTTCGACGATTTCCGTGACTGGAAAAGTTTAATCTCTATTTTATCTACCTATTTAGATTATTTAAAAAAGGTTCTCACATAATAACTGAAATTACTAATCTCCTAATTAAAAACGTCGCATCTACAGCAATGCAATATTACAAAAAAAAAAAAAAAAAAAAAAGCGTAGTCACATATATCAAACATTCACCCCTTATAACGACTCAATCAACGGACACAACATATCTGGATGTAATTTCCTCTGAGCTGAGAAAATATACGGCAAAAGCCCAAAGCCGAAATCTTATCGCACTATCACATGAACACTATGAAAAAAATACAAAACGAACAAACCGGAACAGAATCCCGTATATCCCTAGCAAGGAGCCCGTAACGTCGACGTAAGCTCAAGTAACTCCCCTCTTTCCTATGCCCATGCTGTCTCTCCTCTGTGTTTACTCATCTCGTCTCCCATTTTGTAGACCGATTTTAAGACGGAAATTTTCTACACTCCACAATTTATAGCGATCTGTGGGCAGCTTCAAGAGGCATTTCAAGGGTGATCTGGCAATCTACTGATCAACCATCTAGACAATTTCTTCGATGCAAAAACTCCAGTCACCAAATGCCCATGCAAATCTCATAACCTGAGTACAGAATCGCATTAAGCACACAACACATTAAGTACACTACACATAAAAGTATGATTCAAATGAATAACGAACCGAGTATTTCAGGATTCCACATGTTTTTAGCGATTTCCTTGAGTGCCTTTTCTCCGGCGACAGCTAGAACCTCGATAAGTTTGGATACGATGCTTGGTGGATACGCCGAAAGATGCTTCGGTGCACAGAATGCTACTGCATCGAGCACTTCCTACACACTCAGTGCGCCACAACTCTTCATCCAATGCCGCCAACAGCGATGGCAGTCCTCAAATACAAGCAATACAATCATAAATCATCCACATGGCAATTACCTCCTATAAAAAGTAATCCCTTTTTAACTGGCCGGAAAATATTTCAACAAAATTCGTTCATAAATTGCTTATCATTAATCGGAATAATATTGCATCCATTATCTGATAGAATAATAAAAGGTAGCAAAAACTCAAAAAAATCTTACGCGCAAAAAACAATAAGTTGATACATCGATTCAAATTGACTAATAGTATATAATTCAATACCTCTTTTCTTAATATTCCATCAATTAAACATCGTCTTAGACGATGGCGCGGTTAGAATAAACAAATGTTTCATAAAAATATCTATAAAATATGTCCACTAGAAAATTCCATGAATTTTAAGGATCAATAATTACAGATTAAAAACATAAACGATAAAGAGACGGTTATACGAGGTGAGTTAATTTTTTCACTCAGTTCGTTGCATCCATCAGCCAATATTTATGGAAATAAAGCAGTGAAAAACATTACGACGCAAACAATGGAAACCGTTAATTTTATGCAAAATTTGAGCTACAGTTTCCTGTCGACGTATAACCGACTAAGGTTGGTGGTATTACGTTGGCTTTTGATGGATTATTACAGTTTAGTTCAATAAACTCAAATTGCTTATCGGAATCAACTCAGCAAAACTATTCTGTCGTTAAATGAGCGACCATTAAAAAAGTCCTCTGAATAGCACATCGAAATCATGGTCCACTCCATGGAAGCAAGCTAAATCTCCCATCAAACAGTTATCTACAACGAAAAGCGGAGCACACTTTTACAGTTGGGTGAAACAGTGGCAGTAGATGAGAACCCTAAAATTCATGTAAACCTCAACCTTCACCTCAACAGCAATCGTGCACTTGCAAAAACTTCAGCAACAAACTTCATCGTTCTTCATTTATTAGAAAGGATAATATGTAAAGGTTTGAACAACTCGGGTGCACATTCAAAGATAAGGTTCAGGTAACGAGCAGTTATCCTTCAGAATAAAGGGGATGCACTGGACTAGATGTGACTTGTTAGCCGATCAATTGCAAACTATTCGGAGTTAACCAAAAATTACGATACGATTCTGGTGATGACGGAAAAGAATTAAGAAATTTCGTGGAAATAATGATAAACCTCTTATAAACAGAGAACAGGTCAAAGGAACAAAGGACCTCACAAATAAATGCAAATTTACGAATAAGCTAAAGAAGCCACAAACAAAAGAAGGATCCCTGCCTGCTGCCGGAATAAACTCCATCTGCCAATCCCAAAGATGAATGCAGCACAGCTGGGAGGTCTTCATTCAGTAGCTATGAAACAATTACAAAAATATGGCTAAAAAATAATTTCACCTTGTGGTCATCGAATTTGAGCTGCGCTTTTGAGGGTCCTTCAACCAAGACGAAGAGTTTTCCTTTGCCTGCTTCACGAGTATGGATATTGAATGACTGGTTACAGTTCGCTTCGCCTCTCAAAAGGCCTACTCCTGCGGCACGAACTTTATGTGCCCC
>JAAVTS010003820.1:6341-16664 GCA_022845575.1 Baylisascaris ailuri | reverse complement strand
GTGAACTTTATATATGTATGTGGGACTATCTTTGCAGGGGAGAGATCTTTGTTTTGATGTATGGAAAATGGATAAAATAGGTCACAAAAAAGAGCAGATGTGTATTTTTAACCTAATTGAAAATAAACTCGCCTAATTGAGATCATGTTCACTCAAAAATTTCAACCCAAAGTACCCTTTAAAGTCTCTTAGTAAAATAAACGGGGAAACGGCTAGATGAGTTGGCGAACGTGTTCCGTTTTTTTTTGAGCAATGATTTATCATGTCTTTATTGTTGACAGTACAATTTGAATTATCGCCTAGAAAACTATTAGCATTTGCGACGATTGTCATTCTATTCTCTCGTTAGGAATTCTTCCAGAATACCTCGAATCTTTTCTTATCAAAATTGGTTATTTATCATTTTCACGGCTAAAGAAGTGGAAATTTCCACGATGCTATTTGATGCTTGTGGTTAGTGCATTCTTCCTGAAGGCATATCGATGCGACTGCCACATGATGAATACAATGGAAATGTTAGGATGGGGAATGCTTCTTTAAAGATTGCTCAACATCCACGTGAGGGCTAGCGTTGTGTTGGCATTTGATCGCAAACAATGACGGCAACGCTTTATTAAGCTGTAACAGTTTTTTCGGTTATGACCATGTAATGCGTCGAGTACAGATGGAATAATCATTTATGCGGCAAATAATCATTTATGTGCATTGTTTTATTACGGTTATGACTGATTATTTCAGGGGAAGGAACATGTAAGAGGGAATGGGCGAGCAACTTTAGTTGTCTTGAAGTAAACGCTAAACATAATTCAAAATAAACGCAACAATCAGCGTTGCTCAACACATCTATACACTTTGTGTGGCAAAGTAATTGCACTGAATACACAATGTTTTCTGCATAGGAAATGCCCATGCTATATGCCTTCAGAATTTTATTGTTGAACAGAGTGATAGATTCTGACTGTTGCTTGGCGATTGAAGTCCCCCTTGGCAAAGCAACAAAACGGCGAAACGTGGGCACAGTGGTTAATTGTTGTGATGCTTGAGTTGTGTGAGCGCTGGTTAGACATTGCTGTGGTTGTCTCTGTCCGTCTGCTCGCTGATTCATCTCAGATTTCGTTGCCCTAAAGCCAATGAAGTTCATAAGAGATGTAGTTGGGTCTTCTTTGTGCCGACATTACAAAAGTTAGCAGTGAGTGGTTGTTGATTGTGCTTCCTCAAAAAATTCTCTTCGAAGGTTACGTTTGTCTTCTAGGGTTTGAAATCTTAATCTCTCAGCAGCGTTTTAATCGTTCACATGATTTGAGATGCCAAAAATGACGTTTTTTAGAAGTAACAGTTTTCCGAGGGAGGTGATTTATGCAACGTCGGTGAGTGTTTTGCGATGTAATTTTTGTATGCATATAAATGCTTTTTAAAAGTAAATCTGTGTTGCCATGTGTAGAGCACCTCAGCATTTATTTCTTATTTCGAAATGCTTACGAATTATGACGTCATCTATCCGTCTCTTTCCGCGTTGCCTTTCCCGATCCTACCAGTTTTTTCACGGTCCCTTTTTAGTAATTCTCTCCGTGTCATTATTCATCGAACTTTGATGAAGAGTTCTGAGTCTTTCTGATAATGTGAAATCCTGCAATCCATTTGTTTCTACATAGTTTCCACCCGTTTGCACTTACGAAGTTTCCATCTCGAGTTCAGAATATATCTAAATAAAGGCAGATGTAGTATGCGGTATTGCAACACTTATATAAGGATGGTTGATTAGGTGATAGGACACTTCAAAGTCGAATTAATTTACTTCCCGTAAAAGGGGCATTTTATATTCAACAATTCTTTTCGTCTTCAGTCGTTTATACTCCAGGTGGACGTGATCGTCGAATAGCACATCAGTGCATAGCTGAAGACGTTGAAGATGCATCCTCCTGCGATGGGAGACAGGCGTTTGTGCGTAGAACGTCGTTGACAGTTTTTGCTTAGCAGTCCAGCAAACTGCTCTCGTACTTCCCCTTCGACACACTTCAATGTCGACCGTCACACATTCCCTGCGGCACAGCGGTTTAGCAACTGGGCGCTGTTTGTAATTAGGCTGGAGTGCGTCAAAAGTAAGCTTACTACTGGCAGCATGTCGTTCACAGCGTTGAATGTTGTTCGGGAGATTGCTTTTCTGAAGAGTTACACTGCAACATACGAAGTCAATCGTGCGTTTGTCAGCTAGGGAGGATAGCGGGCCACCAGTTGCACCTTCCGCCGATTCATCATCTAGTGGCATTCCGCGCTTATCGCTGTCACGCAGTACGACCGACGTTGATGGGCTGCACACCCACATGATGCTCATCGAATGTGGCGCCGTATGATATGGCTCTTCGATTTTACGCCTTTCAATGCAAGCACCATCAGCAGGAGCAAATCTTGTTTCTCCTCCACATGAACATTCCTCGTGCGTCGCATAGGCCGCTTTTTTCCTGAAATAGTGGGTTTTTATGATGTAGCATATCTGACAGCACACATTGTTCTTGTGCCCTCTTTCAAGATTTCTGCAGTATAAAGACAGCAAATTCCTAGCTTTTCAAGATAGCAAATCACGAAGGCATGGTTGAAATTTTTTGAAGATAACCAACCTCATACACCATTTCGTTTCTGTTGGCCCCATCTTTATCAGCTAGCCGTGAGAATTCGAGACGTAGGAATTTTTGAACTCGTCGAGCGCAGTCAAAAACAAACTTGGAAAGAAAAAAAAACAAACTACCAGAAACCACATTTATACTCGACAAACAGTTATATCCAATATTCAGCTGAATTGGTTCTTGGCGTGTTTACATAGTTTACCTCGTCATGTGATTCAAATCTCCCCCCAAAGTTTCTGAAACGACCATTCGGTCACCCAGTCGTGCACAAAAGTAGTCGTCGGCTGTCGAAGTGATTCAATGCCAACTGGCTGTAGAACGTATACTCTCATTTCACCACTTTCATCGTTGTTGGGAATTTCCCAATTTGACAAAATGCCATCGCTTTCAGTTGATTTCTGCACTTGAGAGTGATTCGTGCAAGTAATATGTGCATCGATAAACCCGTCACAAGAGCAGCACACTGTCTTCGATTGCATGCACCTGGTGATGATATGTGTGGGTCATGACGCTTTGCGGTCATGTTCTCGAATACGACGAAGGGACCATTGATGATAAAGAAAAGGGAAAACGACGAACCTATTGATGGCTCCTCTTGACGTAGAACTGTTAGGAGAGGCGCTGCGCTCGGTATTACAGCCGGAGTCGCACTCGGAGTTTTCATTGGATAGAGATGCCCTGTAGCCGAATGAATGTTAAGATTACCACGTCGTTCTGCGTAAACAAAGCAGCAAAGTGATGCGTATTTTCTTTGCAACTGCATCAGATTAACTCAACGCACTATTGCGAGTATATGCAAATTAGCATTATAACACATTGCAGTTTATTAGAAAGTTGTGCTATGCTTTTTGTTTGTAATCGTGAGCAATTGCCTCATCTATAACATCGCTATTTGTTATGAGGAAGTCATAACGCTATGAATAAAAAACTTACAAACACAATCGTAATCAACGTTTCACACATCTTCATGGGCCTCGCAACTGAAGTCTTGTACAGCAGAGACAGCTCCAAGATTTTATTTTTATTTTTGAATTTTCACATAGATGCTTTTATACGTTGCAGCATCGTTTAAGAATTTGGAAAATTGTAAAAAAAGGTGGAAAATTGGGATGACGATGGCATCGCTACGACCGGTGCCAATAATTCGCGTTAGAAATGTTTCCCGAGATTCACACAATTACAGCAATCTTCCTTTCCCTCTTCAGTGTTGGCATTATTTCCTTCCATTTTAGAGCCGCAATAAAAAGACAAAAGGACACTACGAGCATGGTGGGTACTGACATATATTAGCTCAAGCTTGTGTTAAAAATACATTATTCAAGCCGAGTAGGTTATTAATACGAAAAGAATTCACCTCTGTGCAAAATATTCTGCGGCGAGCAGATCCAACCTTCGCTCAGTTTCACTCAGTTTATTTCTGAGTTTCCTTAATGCTCGGTCCTGTCGTAATACCGTGCGGATCTGAAGTGGAAACTCATCTAAAGACATCCTAAAGACTAAATAATTTACCAGGAGAAAAGAGGCACGAAATTTTGGGATGGCATTCATACTGCAATGTCAGATGTTAGAAACCTACTAGGTCACCTGCATGAAAACCTTTGAAAATGCAATATTTTGAGGTCTTTTTGTGAATTATTTGCCTCGCTTTACTAAGTTACCCCTTTATACTTCGTTTCTCAGTGAATCTTCAACGTCTCTTAACAATATCTCGTGGAAATCAACAATAAGAATATGATCGGAAATTGTGGCAGATAAACGAACAGCAATGCGCTAGGAACGAATAGTGGAACATTGAAAGAAAGTAACCGTTATGCGAATTCTTAGTGAAGGTTGTAAGAACAGTGTAAAGATTATACGCCAATCAAATTAACCTGTATGGCATGTGTAATGATGGTGCGGCTAGTTTATAAGTGATGTTTTAGTATTCGAGCAGTCTTGTTCCAAATTGTAACCAACCATCGGTAATAAATTGGTGATTGGAATGCCTTATGTTGACTCTTAAAAAACTTTGGGTATAGTCTTTCTTCCTACACTTTTATCATTACTTGGCGCTAAAGATATTCATAGTAATTACCCGCTTTCGTCTGAGGTCATCTATTCAAAACAGCATAGATTGCTGTTATTAATGGAACGCAATCCAAAAAGCGACGTTGTTAAATTTCAGAGCTAAACTCAAAGGCAAAGCTGGACATGCGGAATACTTGATAGATGTATGCAAGTGTTCGATTGCCTACCTTGACTGTGCCATTTTGCAAAGTTTCAATTTCGTGCAAGCAATTAGTTTTTTTGTGATGAACAAAATAAAAATTCACATTAATTACCAAATTTTCTTCGCGGATAAGCTTAAGTGAAGCGACGCAACACTTTGCACTTCTTCGTAGAGAATCAAGAGTACCGAGAATTTTCAGTTCGTCAATATTCGCCTCATCGTCTTCAGCACGTTTTTGAGATGATTTCAGACAGCGATCGAGCGCTTTATCTCAAATTCAATTTTCCATTTCACTGTTTTTCGAGTATAAAATGTTATACTGCCTCACCGTAAAGTTAACAACACTTAATATCGAAATGTGTAGAAGATTGGATGCTTCCACCAGAAAGGTTGTGGGTATTCTTGGTTCAGAGTGCCGAAATTCAAAGGTCTCCAAACGCTTTTCGCTGGACACACGAATGATTCTTCGGAGGCTCGGAACTAGATTTCAGACTAGAGAAGGAAATTTCAAAAAAGCACTCTTAAGTAATTGTTTCAAATGCCATATACCAGATATAAGTTTATATTTGTCGGTATTCAATTACACTCGAAGTAACGAGAGATAATGCATCTAATTTAAAAAAAGGTAAACATTCCATAACTAATTTTCACTGCTACAGCTTTTCGGAATTGAGAGCTGCACTCGAACTTCTACCTGATGCTGCATGTACTTCTGAAACGGTGAACAGATCTACACATGTGTACGTACGTATAGACGGCGACAACGCTATAAGGGATCTTTGCTCGGAATTGCATAAAAATGCATTGAAAATTTTCCCTTGAAGCGTTTGGCGCTCTTGACTTATAAATCACCATTATTACCTTGTGTTATCTGCAGCTACAGGTTTATTGCTACAGATGTGTACCATACTATGTTACATTTCTAAGCAATTGGTTTAATGCGATTTTCTCAATTTCCAAATAATAATAAAGCATATAACGAAATAGGGCAGCGTTTTTCCGGCTAAGTGCTGCGTACACCTGGTGGCGAAAAGAGCAATACAATAAAAACACTGACTGATCTCAATCACAAACATAGTGTACGCACTTTTTAAATTTGGTGCTTGGATGGCTGGGTAACTAGCCTAATCTCACCTTTTCAAAGGGCAAATGTCGGTCGAATTTGCCCGGAATTTAACTTTTGGCTCTGATTATGAAGAGGAAAGGAAATTTTGTAGAGAACAGAGGAGAGAAACTTATCAAAACAGATTAAGTTGCAGCAATACTTTCTAATATGAGATTATTACACGCGGAAACAAAATCGTTCTGCGGGTATCACTAAATTAAAGTAATACACTCACCTGCGGTGATACCACACTTGACGTAGAAATTTCTTTCCACCGTCTCGCATAAGTCGGCACAGCTTACCGCATCTGGTATATCCTTATAGGGCAAATGGAGCAGTGAAAGAAGCGCTTCTGTCTGAAGCCTAAAAAAAGCAAAAATTGCAATTGCAAAGAATATTTCTAAAGTGAGTGAGCACAGTCTTCTTCGACTCAGATGGTTTACCTGTGAGGAACAATCTTTTCGACCTCTTCAAAAATATAAACTTTTAAGGTGGGCACTGCTCTTGGCATAAACGATAAATAATTATGGATATGATGGTACTGTAGAGAAGGGTAAGTTTCCACCGGATGAGCATATAGCAAACGTCCTACTGCATCCGGCAGGAAAAGTTCTAGATTCGAGCACCCATATGTCCAGCATGCTCTACAGCTTATACATATCACGACTACCCCAAAAGAAACGACCCTTTCTCTAAAGAAGCCGGCTGTTGCGGGTCTTTTTGTGGTGCGTTATTTTTGAATCAAGTTGCCTCGATGGAAATAACAACCTGTAGCCGATAGGTTTATGTATGCGGCATTCCTCACTGCAACATACAAAAGCTAAACAAATATATCTATACAGAATGCAGCTCGAGAACAATGAATTACGTGCATTGATAGTACTCATTGCTGGAATTATTTGATGCTAGCTTTGCTATGTTATATTAGTAGTAAGTGGGAGAATGCTAACAATGCGTTCCATAAGGTATGACACTTGTGAGAGAAAAATTGAATAAGAAAGCAATCAACCTGTTCAAGGTGGATCTTCCAGATAGGCATACTATACGATCGTATATAAGGCCAATTAGATAGGAGTGTCTATGCTCAGCGATTGCAGTGTAAATATGTGAGAGGAGAGTTTCCATTGCTCTCTCAGGCTCAGAACTCATTTCGAACTCGTTCGTTCGCGCTGTAATAAACTCTACGTTTAGAAGAAAATCGCCACAAGAGATGAAACGATTATAAACTGAATGCATATGAAAGAAGAGTGTATTCAATTACGCATTGCAGTGAAAAGAGCCGACTAACGCACTCACAATGTGAGCTAGACAAAGCTGTCTGTTGCAGTCTATCAACTTGCAAAGAGTGTTGCGTCAATAATTCTTTTAACAAAAAATACTTACAACAAATATCAACTTTCCAATCATAATTTACTTTCGTGAAAATTCGTTCAATTTTATGAGCTGGGATGTGAAAAAAAACTGCAAATTTATATGCCTCTTGTAATTGAGATCAATTTCAATTTCGAATTCAAACATATTGCAATAGTTGAACACTTCGAAGATCCATGGAAACATTTATAATAATTCAATATATACAGAGATTATTGTTTGTTTTGCATCTATGTCATCTTTTTTATTTCCATCTTTTCATCGCCCGAAATGATGAGCTGAGATAGTGATGTGGAGTTTTTGAAACATTCTGTAAAGATTCTACATCTATCTCACACAGCTCATATGAACATCGCGAAATTGCATTCTTTTGTAAATGTTGAGGGTATAAACAATTATAGTTGCAGGGACTCCATCTGACTAATTGCAATAGGCATTTTGAAGTTAGATCGTATATATGGGTCTTCTTTAGATTTATATAGGTTTCGCTAAGGCTATAGGAGCTGAAAAGAGAGCAATGAATGAACAAATTGCGTCTCATAAACGCCAAATGACAGATTTTTGACAAGCTTTGAATGGAGACAAGCAATTTATTGACGTTGTCCTCATATCCCTTCGCATGATGCATCCCTTCAAGGTGATAAAAAACATATCACAAGCTCTATAGACTATAATGTCGCCCCACACAGCATGTTTTGAGCGGAATATTCGCCCATCTTCAGCGTTGCATTTCGCAATGAAGTGTAAGATTTCATGCTTTGGCATTCCACTGCCATTAATATCACCTTTTTTGAATGTAGTTTGGCACTGTTTAACCACGAAAGTAAGGAAACAGCTAGATGTTACGTAATCACAAACATTTTCGGCTGGCGTACGGTGGTGCAATTAACCGATCGAACATGAGTATCCACCCCCGAATATCAGTGAGATTATGAAAATAAGGGAGGACGCTGATTTGAGGATAGCACTGAGGGATGGTACGCTATCAACATGCTAGCGAAATAGCTTTGCAGCGGCTCCAAGTCGACAACTGTACTGCTAATGAGTCCATCAAGGAGATGCTCTACTGGGTGGAGTAGTGTGCGGGAGAGAGACAAGCGTAGAAAGTAAATAATTTAGGGGAAGGTACGACGTGGTTTCTTGAGAGTTCATTTGCTTTAGAGTGATTTAAGATTAAACGCTTTCAGGCCTTCGGCAGGATGAGTAACCATGCAAAGGCGAGGAATGTGCGCCTAAAGCTGATCACTTATGGTATTTTCGCATCTTTGTTATACGACGGAGAAAAATGAACCCCAGCAAAAGGCGGCGTTCGATGTGACCCTAGCGAAGTATCAAAAGAGGTACTCTACGCATATGGCGAGTCACTTCAGCATTAAGTGAGCGGTTACGCGTGTGGTCAGACGCTATGTAGGCATCCACGTCAATTAGGCTTGGAAGATATCGGTGGGCTGGACAATGTGCAGCTACAGCGACGAAATGTTGACTGAAGAAATAACAGATGGCTGTCATTGCACAGAAAGCTGCTCCTTTGAAGCCCACCGATGCAATGGGAAGGCATGTTCACCGTATCGATCTTTAGAAGTTGAAGGAGGCTGGGAAACGATCGAGAGAAATTCAGACGACGTTTCGATCGGCTGCACCAAATAACATGTGAGTGATAAACGGAATTAACGGTATTTTTTATCAGCTGAGATTGATTTCAGGTGCTACATAATGCGCGTTATCTATGTTACTATATCATTTGACATCTTATTGAGCAAGTCAACATGCAAAGAGCATCATTTGTAGCGAAATTTCCACGCAATGGGGCAAAAAACTCCGAAACTCCACAATAGGCAATTAGTAACACAACAATTTCGGATATAACATCCACCTCAGAAGTGTGTCCATTACACGACTTTAGTATGAAGCTATAATAGTTGAAACTCATAATTAATGATACGAGATGTCGAACAAAATTGCGGACGATCGGTAAACAATCATTTCGGACACAATTGCCGGAAATGCGGAAATACTAAAGTTTTAACTTAAGTTTTGAATCCGACGCCTTTCGAAAATCTTTTTTAGCACACCTTACTGGCAGCCGGGAAGTTGTCGAAATTGTTGGCACAGCCATTGTTCCCTTAACTCTTTATCAGTTCACTGTTTGTGTACCATTTAACAATGAATCAATTGTCTTTAGGGCCGTGCTACCGTTGTGAGAGAACATTCAATAATGGACGACAGACATTGGAGGGTGGATATCATTGCAGTCGGAAGTAAAATATATGGATGAAGGTAAAGGGCATTGAATTTCATAGGCTACAAATCAAAGTACCAAAAAAAGAAATGCAGACATTATAGGAGAAGCGCTAGTATTCGCAAAAATCGCTAGCGGGCAAGTGTGTCGAGATTCAACTATAGCACAAGCCCGATCTCGATAGTGCCCGAATAGCCACAATGAAAAACAGTTGCTCGCGAGGCGGTCGATGAAAAAAGAAGGCAACTCAAAACTTGCCGCAACGCCACTTCCGTCGTTCGTATCTCGTTCACGAAACATCCTCAGTGTGTAATTTTGTTTATTGCGCACTAAAGATTTGCATCATTGGCTGTGTGGATTGTTCAAAAATCTTATATACGCATTGATGTCAGCGAGCGTTTATGAGTGGAACATCATACAATTTCTTTGTTTTAGCATACTGAAAGCTAAGACAATATTCTTCCCCGTACCTCTACCCTCGCCACCGCCCCTTCTCCTCATTTCTGCCATCCTTCTTTTCTACTCGTTAGCAGTGAAAATCACTGTTATTTCTCAGCATAAACTCATTTTTGCAATTTTTGGTACTTGATCTAGTCGGAAGATTTTTGCAATTACCCATCTTCAGTAGAAACTTTCCGCTCAGCGGAGTTCTTTTAGCTACGATTGGTTACTGAATTGTTTTAGAGGACGCAGCCTTGAGTTGAGTCAGAATTTACTTCACAATATTGCGTTTACAATTCGCATTCCCTTCAACTCTTTTGAGTTATTTTATTTAGCA
>JAAVTS010003818.1:2342-16674 GCA_022845575.1 Baylisascaris ailuri | reverse complement strand
TAATATTGTTTTCGGTTGCAACACATTTCTTATCGAGTTTGCTATTGATGATATTATCTGTGGAGGCGTATACACTCTGGAATTTACTAAAATTTAGCGTCGCAATTCGAGAGGTGCTTCCTGTTGTTATTATAGTTGCTATTGTGCAGGTAAGCTGATCCTTTTCACTCTCCCGATTCCATAACTTCGACTTTTCTAAAATTCTTTTGTACCGCCCCGTTTTCTCGCCTTCTAAGTCATAGAGATGTCGCAGACATATAGAAAGTCATCTGACTTAGCCGATCTCCACAGTGAATTTCATGTCCTACTCGTTTACATCAGTACTTCACTCATTATATTTGTCAAATTACAAATGATGTCCTTAACGCAAACATCCCATCATTTCCTTGCATAGTTTTCAGGCTTTCGTTGCGGGAACTTCGCTCATATATTATTTCAAATGGATGTCTGAAAAAGGAAAACCATCATTAATAGGTGAGCGTATGAAAATTGTTAGGCGAGAAAAATTTCTTAAAAAGAATTCGATTTTATGAGTTTAGAAAGCTATTCACGAGCTGCGGCAGGGATAGAAAGCCGAGATTGAGGACGGAATTGTGTCTAAAATAGAGATGTGATATCTTCACATTTTTACTCGAAGATTTGGCAATATTTTGCTCTTACGATGGAATATGCAAATTTTCAAATTCGATATTTTCAAATATGAGAGATTGTAGAATGTCTTTTCAGATTCCTGGATTTTTCGTCACGTAGGTAAAGTTTTCGGTATGAAGGAGATTATATGCACATTCAAGCGTAGATTACTATGCTCAAAAATTGCAGTACATTTCCGTCAGATAAAAAAAAAAAATTCCTAGAAGTTCATGAAACGATCCCTCTTTCTTTACACTGATTTCATTTGGTACTTTCAACATTAAATTTTGCTCATCTTTCCAGTAAAACAAAAAAAAAAAGCTTCAGTGAACGAAGCAGTTGATATGAACAAAAGCAACGGCTCAACCGAATTCGAAAACAGCACCTCCACTATGGAGCAGAAGCACTGTTCTCATTGCAAAAATACCGATGGCCTGCTATACGAGCACGACAAAGATCCTGATGAAAACATTGAAAATGGTATTTTACCATTTAAGATGTTTTATTTCTCTTTGGAAAACGAATATCTGAGATGAACTGTAAAGAAATATACCCTATCCACGACTTCAAATCCTCGCTCATATAACCTTATTTTCATATTCTATCAAAGAATAACAAACCGTACGCGGTGAAGCACTCAAATTTCAACTGATCCAATTGGTCGGGTGAAATTTCAGCAGGGATTCGTACTTATGAGCTTTCATAAATTTTCTTCGCAAAAGCGCACAATGCCGAGATCGTGTATCTACATATGTATATCTATGTATGTTTGTCTGTCTGTTCGGTGGTTTCAGGTTGGGAATCACTAAACGAAATTTAGTAAGTGTAATGCACATCATCGCATGACTCTTTGTAGCCTACGGGAGTAATGTTAATCTGTTAGCTTCAAAACAAGTCTTTGATAGGGTTCATTGCTTCGTTTGTAATTGATTCATAAGCTGCAAAAAATTCCACACATTTTCACTGATCATTTTTTTTTCATTCTACATCGATTGCATTGCGAGAAATAGTGAGTCTATTGGAGAAACTTGCACGATTTTCGAATGTAGGAGTGCAGAGGAATATTCTCCTTATTGCTCAAATGAAGGAGACAGCCGGACGACCACTATGGTCAAAAATTTTTCAAGTGAACATGTTGGCATTCTGCAGAATTTCTTGCAACAACGGAGGGTGTTCATCCTCTCAGCGTTTGTAGCGGAACATTGTTAACTCCCACTCGTAAGTCGGTGAAACAGGATTTTGAATAACACAAGTAGGCGATGAAACTCTCGGCTAATCAGCACTAGTATATCTTAAAGGGAATTGTTGTAAGATCCATATTCTTTCCTCTCCTCCGTTACGTCTTTGTGTGACGACATTGCCAAGAATTACGTAGGCAGATATCCGTCCTGATTGACTTACAAAAGTAGCTGAAAATATGAGGAAAGGAAATTAAATAATCGCCCAAAAAATTCAGTTCCATCGCTGAACATTAAAAATTTCAGCTATTTTGAACAACTACACAGCGCAAATTTGAAAATGATTCGCTAATAGCCTTTGGCCGCAGGAAAAATGTGCACCTGACTGGGCATTGTTTGCAGAGGGACTGTTTGGGTAGCGGGACGGGAAGCGATCGACATAGAACTCGAGACCCTTGATCAAAGTCTCCTATCCCTTCAGTTGTAGATGCGCAAAATGCCCCACAAGCAAATAAAAACTTTATTATTATTCTTGATTTCTTCACTTGATCGCTGGTATGTGAATGACTGTTGATGACTCATCCCAATTTTTTTTTTTTAGCGATAGACGCAGTTGAAGCTTAAAAATTGCACTTCTCTTCTATACCTAAAACTATCAATTTGCAGATTGCATATCAGATGTTCCATACTTTGAAACGGCTGCTATGTCATTAACGTCAATGAGAAGTTACCCATATGACGAGGAAGATCTACCCGCCTTAGGTGGCCAAGAAATACGTGGAGCACACTTCAAAAGCATCTATAGAGATATCGACCAAGAAATGTGCGTTCAAAGCACGCATATGAGCAATCTTATTAAAGTATCGATGCAACTAAGAATATCAATCATTTCGAGGAAACACTCGATATGTTCATAAAGTTTTAAATTGCTATCATAAGATTGAACAAGAAAGTATACGCATATCAGTTTTTCGCTCTTGCAATTATCCAAAAACTCCATGAATGAGTTTGAATGAAAAGTGTCAGTATATCAACAACAATGGAATAGGTAGACTGGAACGTTGCACCCAAAACATTGCGGAGTCAGTTTTTCAAGATCTTCAAATGAAGGGTGGCGAGGATTGCCCGATTGTTGAGGTGGCCCTCGGTAGGGAGCAATTTCTCGACCTTTTCTCGCCGGCATTCTCGTCAGACCCTCGTTTCGACTAATACTTCCTCGAAAAGGTCTTCCCCAAAGCAAAATACTCGTTATTCAATAACCTACTCTCTTGCAGTGCTCCCTACGAACGTTTGCGCCGCGAGAGAGCATCAACGCCTGACAGCGTGTACTGCGACAGCAGTTTTGGTAAGTAACGGCTTCCATATCTCACCGAGAAGGATGCTCTAGAATGAGGAAACGTGCACCAGTTTTTATGAAACGAATGTTTTATTAGAAGCCAAAAGTGGCAATAACGAAAGCTACGAGCATTTTTGCTGATGATGTTCGTACTAAGTGAATAAGACTGCAAATCACACTTCTACTGGAATTGAGCGTTGATTTCATTGCTTCACACAAATTTATGTTTTATAGTCTCATCGTATAGCATTTGTACCATTAGCATCACAAGTAGCAAATTGCCTACTTGAATATAAATCCTAGTTGGTTGTGCGAAGCAGGCCTTTGCAGGAGGCATAATCGTTGTGCAACCTCTGACGTGACAGCTGTTGATAGTTTTACCAGCGGGGGTCACTAGATCATTGGGAAGGCTACTCTCGTCTTTATGCAGTTGTGGACATCACGTTTAATTTGTGTCTTTACGGTTGTCATGCCTTGTTTAAGTGCAGAAAGTCGTTGGCTCACGTTTTCTTCTGGACGAGACCACTACCGTAATTCTAGGACCACAGCTGCCGGAAATCATTACAGAAACCAGGAAGAAGCCTTGCAGGTGGGGTTGTATTGGAACGGTTGTCACGTGTGCCTCGCAAGAAGAAAGCCACAAAAGTTTTGAAGATGACCATGCGATTCGCATTTAATAACTATATACAGTTTCACTTCGACGTGTATCGCAAGTCGAGAGTCATGTTTTGTTTCCGTCCAAAATGCGGACCCCTCTTCGCCACTCCTCCGTCACTATGGGACTGTCTTGTAATTGGTTACCAGTGGCAACTGTTTCCAATAAAGATTCCTAGTGAGAGGTTAACGATAGCTCGTGTGAGCAGTAGTTCGAAACTGGACTGGATGCACTGCATAGTGCAGTCGTGCCATTTTGGCATTCGGACATAAGTACCTGCAATTTTGATATAGTGTGCGATAATTTGAATACTCTGCATTACTCCTCTATGTGGCCGTTGTTCAGTTCCCTCCACTACAGAAATATGAAATGGGACAACTGCCACGTAGAGACGCAAAGCTGCGTGGTACATTTCATCATTTGGAGACGCAACTGGTCTTTTGCAGTGGAAAGTGCTACACCACAGTCGGTTTACTGTATCACGGGACCATCAAGGGTCACCTGTGATGACCACGATTCTTGCACTAAAATCGCACGATACCATGGAGAAGTGGGAAATATCGAAAACGTTCCACGCAAAAAACTCGTTTACTTTGCCTCACTGCAGGTATTTTTTTTTGTATGAAAGCCCATGACTGGAAGAAAACCTTCCTTCTTCCTTTCTTGTGATCATCGACGAAATCGGTCCCAAAGGCGTAGTATCCTGATGGGCGCTGAACTATAATCTATCTCGGATGCTGCACAAGAAGGCGGCCGTGTTTCATCCAAGCTCATCGAATTATGATGGCGTGTATTTTCCCGGGCAAGATAAGAGAAAAGAGAAATCTAGAATAAAAATAACTTATGTGGTTTCCACTGAAGAATTAGTACTGTCTTAATAAAGTTCCCATTTTCACTGTTTTTTCTGATAAACAACGTAATAGGCTTCGGCGGAATGACTTCTTCCTGAAACTTTAAATTTAAAGTAATTCTTTTTCTTGCTTCTCGCTCCTAAGCCTCACTCCTCGCCCCCGTTCGTTAGATAAAAGTTGGGCTAAACGAAACTGTTTCATCCACATTTATTAAATTCACTTCCATTTCCATCACAGTTTATTTGATCTGTCGAGCATGAACATACTAAATAAGAAATTACTCGCTAAAATTTGCGTTGTAGATGCAGAGATGATCCTTCTATGCTGACGATTCGGATATGAAAATCTCATCGATGTCATCGGTGGACAAAAGTTTTAACTGTGAGGTTTTTTAGTGAGTGATATTGGAGATAGGTGATTAAATTCAAACGGGAAATTCATTAAACTTTCAGCCTGGAGATGTTTGGCGCGATCTGAATATTTCCAGTTGTGGAAAAGCCAATTCCCTCGACGCAGCACTGAATACGACAAAACAGGCAACCATCGCAAAACCATCGCTAAAGATTACAGCCAAAGAACTAATAGCCCAAATGCCGAAAACCAAGATCTAATCAAATCTTCACCTTGTAGACAATTATAAACGTCAGCCAACATCGCAGACGTTCATATAAATGGGTCACCTGGAACATGTTGCTCCGCATTGTTTTTCTTCTTTAATTTCTCGTCCCAATCAACTCACTTCCCATACCTTTCATTGTCTCAGCTTGAAAAAACTCGTCCTAAGAGTTAAGCAATGTTCTAATTGTTACGGTTTGCACTTTTTCTTTTGCTTTATCTTCTTGTTAGAAATAAATAAGACTTCCAGTCATCATTTATGCACGTATACATCAAATGTGCGCATTAATTTCGATGAAAAACTGCATATAAACTGTTAAAGCTCAGCACGCAAAATTGTCAGACGGGAATGTCCGACCTTTGTATAAACGATCGCGATCAAGGCAAGCGAAGACTGCTGTCGAACCTATCATCGCGACCGATAAATTGCAACATGTTGGCATTTTCAGATCTTGCAGCTCAGCTTGAATAGCCACAATAGCAAAATTCTCAGCTTAGGTTTCTATCGACTAAACGAAATGCTTGAATGACTCATACACACAGCCGCTGAGTGCCTCGCGACGCGGGCGTAATCGGCCTGTGACTTCCAGCATAGACAATAAAGGGTGGCACACCTGCGTAAAACTTTTGAACGAAATGAATTTCGGTGACCTTGCATGTAGGGGTGCAGGAAAGGGGCTGATGGGCAGCGCGGAGAAGGGTTAGCGCCATGCAAGTCGTTGAGCGCAGAATTTGAGCAAAGGGCGGAGAATGAATTAGTATACAAAAAGGACCCGTTCTATTTGGTGCGATCGGTCATATCCCTGCGAGGAAGGCGAGCTTTTCACGCCCACGGGAGTCCGGGGTATAGGCCTTCGTGTACTCCGCGGTGACGGAGGATTTTGGTAAGGAGAAACCCAAAGGCCTCCTTGGGTAGTGGAGGACTGGTCCGTCCGCCGCGTCTGTCTGCCCGTCTGCTTCCCTGTCTGTCTGTCTGCCTTTCTGTCCGTATGTCTGCCTATTTGCCTCTCTCCCTGTCTGCTCGTCTCTCCGTCTGCCTGTCCGTGCGCGAACTTTGCGCAAACTTCGCGAACCCTGCGAACTTACTCAAACTTTGCGATTCTGCGCGGATTTGGCGAATACTGCGAGTCTGCTCGAACATTTCGAACCCTGCAAACCTGCGCGAACTTTGTAAAGGCAGCGAACCTGCGGAAACATTGCGAACCGACGCGAACTTCGCGAACACTCGCAAATTTGTAAGCGCTGCGAACCTGCGCAGTGCTTACATCAGGCGGACTGACGGACAAGCTGGCAGGCAGACAGAAAAGCGGGCAGGCACGAAGGCAGAGAGACGGAGAGACAGACAGGCAAACATGCTGAGAGTCAAATGGGCAGGCAGGCAAACGGGCAGATAGGCGTGCAGGCAGACAACCGGCAGACAGAAGACAGACAGACGGACATATGGGCAGACCGGCAGACAGGCAGGCAGGCAAACAGGCGGACAGATTGGAAGACAGACAGTGGGACTGAGAGACAGATAGACGGGCAGACAGACGGGCAAACAGACGGAGAGACAGAGAGACAAGCAGACAGACAGACGGGCAGTCTGGCGGGCAGGCAGACAAACAGACAGGCAGAATGGCAGAAAGGCAGACGGGCAGGGATGGGCAGGCAGACAGAGGGGTAGGCAGGAAGACAGGGAAACAGGTAGACAGGGAGACAGAGAGACAGACAGAGTGGCAGACAGGTGGACAGGCAGACAGGCAGACAGAAAGGCAGACCAGCAGACAGACGAGCAGACAGGCATGATACCGGAATTGCAGATATTCAGGCGGACAGACAGACGGATAGACGGGCGAGCAGACACCCGGACAGGCGTACAGGCAGACGACTGGTAGACAGACAGACAGAGAGACAAGCAGACAGACAGGTAGGCAGACGGGCAGACAAGGAGGCAGGTGGAGACGCAAACGAGGAAACAGACAGAGGGACAGACGGACAGGCAGAAGACAATCAGAGAGACAGACAGACGGATAGGCGGACAGACAGGCAGACAGGCAGAAAGACAGACAACCGAACAGGCAGGCGATCAGGCAGGCAGGCAGACAGGAAGGCAGACGGAGAAGCAGACATGCAGACAGGCAGAGACGGAGAGGCAGACAGGCAGACATACAGCCAGGCATACAGGCAGACAAGCAGACGGACAGACAGGTAGAATTCCGAGAAGGCAGACAGGTATTCTGGCAGACAAGTGGGTACGCAAATAGGAAGACGCACAGGCAGAGAGGTAGACAGAGTGGGAGGGAATCAGACAAGCAGACAGGCAGACAGGCAGAGGCGCAGACATGCGGAGAGACAGAAAAAAAGGCAAGCAGACAGCCATGCAGGCAGTCAGGAAGGCAGAGAGAGACCGAGGGGCGGAAACGCAGACAGACTGGCGGGCAGACAGGCTGAGAGGGAAACAGACGGGCAGACAGGCAGACAGACAGAGACGTTCAGGCAGGATGACGAACAGACGGGCTGATAGGCAGATAGGCTGACGGAGAGAGAGGCGGACAGACAGATAGACGGACAACAGACAGACTGGCTGACAGGTACACAGACAGACAGCAGACAGGCGACAGGCAGGAGGCAGGTAGACAGACAGCGAGACAGCCAGGTAGATGCCGCGGTTACCACGCCGGCCTAGCGCGTATTGGGTCGCGTTTTCAATCTCGGCCGAGATCAGGTATATCGTTTGAATAATAAGGTTCTTTCGAGAGAAATGCACCAATCAGGAGCGTGACGGCACTCTTTAGCCCTCAAGGACGAGCAGATGACCTGCCAGGCCATCGCGCAATTTGTGACGACGGTCTCGTGGTGTAGCAGCTATCACACCTGCCTGACACGCAGGAGGTCATCGGTTCGACTCGGCCGAGATCACATGTATAATTTCAAGAATGAAGTCCTTTCGAGAGAAATGCAGGAATCTGTGTCTGAGGGCGCACTTCAACAACCTAAGATGAGTCCGTGATCGGTCACGTGTTCCCTTAACTGAGCATGACGGTCTCACAGTGTAGCGGTTATCACGCTCGCCTAACACAGCGGGTCGCGGGCTCAGTCCCGGGCGTGACCACGTATGTCCTTTCAACGATGCAGTTATTTTGAGAGGAAGGGAAAATTGACACACACGTTCCCGGATCAAGCAGTCAGCGACCACTTTGCACGAGGGCCGCGAATCGTCTCAAGTTGATATGAAACATACACCGCTCATATAAAATTAAATCGACAAACTTATTGATGCAATGAAAGAACGTGAGTGAATCGCTATAATGACAAATTCATTACAAACTCTTGCTGTCCTTGATTTATCTTTTCATTACTTTAAAAAATTGTTCCAATCTTTTTTCTCATTCTCTTTTTTTCTTCGAATATACAACGACCACCTTGCAAGGATAGCTAATTATCCAATTTCTATCGAACTCAAGACGTATAGCCTCGCATCTTTCCTTTCGCAGTTTTCTTTTCATTTTTTCATTCTTTTTTCGTTTTTCAAAAATCTTCCCTCATTTAGTATACAAGCACCTCGTGTGCTATTTGTGTCCCATGCAGTATCCACCCGTCTTATCCGCCACAACAATACAACCCAAGCTGGCGGACCGGTCAACAAAACACTATGATAAAGCAGCATTACTTGGTCGCTTCAAACATCGATCCTCCTCATGACCACCACTGAGGCATCAAATGCAACAGGATGTTCAAAATAAAAAAAATAAAAAATTAAAATATGAATTAAAGATGCAAAGATCGCCCGATCTTCGCTTAGAGAATGTCTTATTATCATTCAAAAATGAATATGTCACCGTGTAAAAAGCAACAGTTCCAAAGTGGAAATAACAAACATACGCAAATACCTACTTGTACAATGTCACCGAGCAAACCACCTCTTTTTCAAACATACCACTTCCCTCTCTCCAAAAAAAGAATATTAAAAAAATCAAATGATAACCTTCTACGTTAGCACCGGTCCTTTCGAAAAATGTCCACTATCACCACTTTCGCCCTTTCCTTAACCCCACAAAAAAAACCAAAAAATGCACCAACAAACAATTAACATCATAAGACAATTAAGAATAATCATTAGGTGACCTATAACAATAAGAAGGTTTTATGCGCGGAAACTATAATGGAGGCCAGGCCCGAATGGTTGTTAGTTGAGTTGGCCGCAATCCGCAACCACCACATCACGTGCCGTCTTCCCACTTTGCGAGCCCTATAACATTATCCGATGATAAGATATGCGTCATGCACGAATGAACCGAACTTCACCTTAACTCTTCAAGTTTGACATCAAGCTCAATGATCAGCATGACAATCGAGCAACATCAACTCGATCCACACACTAAGAACTAAAACTTTTTCTAAACATTTATTCAACTTTACAACCTTTTCAGCGCACATTTAAAAATTCATCAACGCAAGTGGGTAAGAGAGAAAAACTTTTCGCCATTTCTAAGAGTCTTCAAAGGTCGAACCACCGAAAATGACTTATGAAAGATTAAAAAAAAAAACAAAACTGTAACAACCACGAAATTGAAGAAGGAAGACGGGTTGATTTCCCATCAAACAACATATATCAAATCAATCTTCTTAATGCAAATGGTCAATATTCTTCAAATATGGTTTATGCGCCAACAAAATATGAAATATTTCTTAGAATTAATTTTTCATATTCTCCTTCAATCCCACCTCCAAAAGCTGTAGTTCACGAATTGCGAAACCGATACTACATCTCTCTCTCTCTCAGAAAAAACTACAGCTTTTCCAAATAAAAAAAGTGAGCAACCTACGTGCAGCCTCACTGAACTCGACATTAAACGGAAAATGCCAACACGTTATTTCAAATCCTCCTTCCACCCTACCTTCAAACTGTCCCCACAGAGTCGAAAAAAAAACGTTTAAAAAGAACGAAAAAAAAACAGAATGGCTCTCCCCAAACAAAGAAGTCAACTGTAGATACTACTTTCAAATGTGCTAAAAAAAGACATCATTCAACACATACTACGCTCTCGATTTCCTTGACGACATTCATACCCTCCGTAACACGTCCGAACACCACATGCTTGCCATCCAACCAATCGGTTTTCACTGTGCATAGGAAGAATTGCGATCCATTCGTGTTGGGACCAGCATTCGCCTAAATTCAACTGATTCAGTTCAACAGCCTTTTCGCTAAGCAAATCTTCAAAACCGCCCATCAACATATAAATATATCAATAAACACCAAAAGGGCTCTTTTTCCTTGCTTCTAAACTTCACATCTTACTGGAGAGATCTACTAATGATCATAAATAACTATGCACTCAACACAAGTAATGCAGATTAAGTTTGGCCATAAATAGAAGCGAGCTCAGCCGGATAAGATGTCTAGCGATTATGGTGATGGTGTTTTCATTCACTCTCAATACCACAGCCCAAATCATCATTGCTCGCTGATCTTCATTCCTATAGTCGACCAGTTCAAATCTTTAGATAAAAAAAGCTCGTACTGTCGGATCCGAAGAACCATATAATCAGCTGGCCAGGTGTAGTAAGTCATACATTTTTTTAAACCCCAAGTTGCATTGACCACATTTAAAGTATGGAACGTGTTCAAAACTTGTCAACAACGACATTCAAAATTAATAACAATGAAAATATTTCTGCACTGTGGATGCTGAAAGTTTCAATATAAAAAAATGTACTCCATGCTGCATCTCTGAGTCACATCTATGTCCCACAATGCCTTTTGGTAAACATCAAATATAGAAGCACAACGTCAACCAACAGATTACGAAATCAAATAGTGTTAAATTGAATGCTGAAAAATGATCACAGCATCTCAAGAAATGTTTCTGCAAAAAAAAAGAAAAAAAAACAAAAAACATGCAACCTTAGCAATGCACTTTGAAGCCTATATTTGTGGTATGAGCTTACCATCGATAGAACACCTGGTCCGGTATGTTTTTCCTGGAAGTTTTCATCCGCAAACTTCTCTCCATAGATCGACTCACCACCTGTGCCATTACCTCGAGTGAAATCACCGCCCTTAATTCAGTAAATCAATTCGAGCAACGCCGACTAATCATGAAATTTGCATAGGCATTAAGCAGCAATACAACTGCCAACAAACTTTTATCAGTTTCCTCCACCATCTTTTATTACTTCGGCAATACTGTTAGACTCATTAAAGTTAAAGCGAATTCACACAGTCATTTGATTTGAAAATAA
Organism: Baylisascaris ailuri; assembly: GCA_022845575.1. NCBI lineage: Eukaryota > Metazoa > Nematoda > Chromadorea > Rhabditida > Ascarididae > Baylisascaris > Baylisascaris ailuri. The sequence goes on along the minus strand of JAAVTS010003818.1, from coordinate 5,181 downwards.
TTAAAACTCACCTAAGAAACTATCCAAAATAAGCCTTCTATTCTTTAGTATAGAATTCATATTTAACATAGAATACCATAACCAATCCACCAATAGCTCCCAGCTCCATGGGTTACATGAAATTTTTCAAGTTTTTCATCGCACCACCAACTTTTCCCAAAGAAAGATATTTGAAAACATTTTCTTAGGATCATTCCTTCGAAATATATACCTCACACTTTTCCACCTTTCAATTATAAAGAACATATTTAATAAGCATTGATCCGTAATAGCTAAAATCTTACGCCCTGGAGGTGGTACAGAAAGGAAGGTGTAATCCACACGAGATACATAATCTTCATTTCACTGAAGGTCCTTTTATGCTATAGAACAAAAAAGGGGAGCGTGAAGTATACCTGGAACAAATTGAATAGAACGACCGATTTCTAATGTACCTGGCACATAAAATTAGGGATAACGCGGTGGAATTTCGATCCTTTATAATGTAATGGCACACCGCTTTTGCCGATCCCCTTCTCACCGGTGCAAAGGGCACGGAAGTTCTCGGCCGTCTTAGGTACGATATCGTTGTATAGCTGCAAATACACCAATGATATCAGAGCTTTCAAAACGCTGCTAGTATGATATTGGATATTAACATGGTTGAAACTTGTCACAGTGGTACGAAAGACCAAGCACCTTCTTTACTGGATCTCTCCTTCGGCGATAAAACGCTGACCTTAGTATCTTTTAAACATCCAAGGGTTGTGTTAGGAATGCGATATTAAAAAAAAAGCAACTAGAAAGCTCCAGCAAGCTCGTGTAAGAACCACTATAGACAAGGGTCCCCTATTCTTTTCAGCTTACTTCGATGTCCACTGACGTCTTTAGCCTACTTCACCTCTTTCAAAAGAAGCGAGCAAACAAAAACAACTAAACAAACCTCCATAACAATGCGGCCGACGGCCTTTCCACCGATGGTAATATCAAAGAAAACCGTTGGGCGAGGCATCACTGAGGTGCGTTAATTACTGCAATATTTAATGAATAAAATAACCCTCGTAATGAAGCGTTAAAGATCTCAAAAAGTACGAATATTTTCCACTGCTTTACATTAAAAAAAAATCATCAAAGCAAACACTAGAACTAATTGAGCCCAGAAAATTTACATAAAATAAAACTTTGATTTATTACCTAAAGAATATGCAAACAACAAGCATCACACTATCGTAATCAAAGTGTAGCGGTAGGTACAGAAACGTACAATAAGATGATACGTAGTAAGTCAAAAGAAGTGAAAGGAAGCGGGAACTGAATATTAAAAAAAAGTAGGCAGTAATCCAACGAATACAAAAATATTCAAAGTAGCCACTGAAACTCATAAGATTATCGATTTCAATGTCGCGCCTGAATTCGTTATCAATCATAAAGACCCATAAAAAAACATTTTCTTCTACTTAAATATATTCCTAAGCATTTTAATTACTTCTAAATATGAAATTCGCAAACATGAGCTCAGCACATGTGCAAAAAATATCTACAACCATACCAACATGAAAATAGGGAGTTTAGCGCTTTAGTTCAATTTTCGAGTACGGCAATGCGCTACACGTTGCACCTATTAAACATTATGCCACCACAGCGGGGTGTCGTCACCACCACAAAGAACGAGCAAAGGGTGTGCTGTGTTGTTAAGAACAGCCACTCCCCCAACCGCGACGCCTCTTCTCCTTAGCTGACATTTGTAAAATCAATGAAAACAACTATAAGATTGACAGTGGTAGTAAAAGGTAACTTAGGAAAAAACTGCATCGGTTTTTTTCACACTCTCTTGGTGGCATTCGACTTCGGTCTCCCCCACTGAAAACCTAAGCTTTATATTCCGGTATCCAAAAAAAAATTAAAAACACGAAAGATAAATTAGTCAAGGCAATTCAGGGCCAAGTAGTTAACCTTTTTGGCTCATATGTCAACTTCCATGCCTTTCTTTACTCACTATTGGTCAATACATCCCACTACTACGTACAACAAACAGATAAGCAATTCAGAGCAAATTCAATCAACGAACACATAGATAAGGCGAAAATATCAATAATCGCATTACTGTTCAACAATTATTGAGGGTACAAGATATATTATACATCAATAATTTCGAAGCAAGCACTGATGAAACCCCTTTAGGTTTCATGAAACCCATTACTTACACACACAACAAAGGGTGGTTGCTGATAGCACCAAAAGCCAAATAGCTCGAAGGTCGAAAGTGTTTAGCACCGAAACAACCTCGCGTATATATGTGGCAGGTAAGTCAATCGATTATTACAAAGAGAAGGTAAACTTAGGCTTCTTTAACCACAAAACTTATGCCCTAATTCAGGGGTAATGATCCAGGTGACGAAATCACAAAAAACGTGGAGAACGTTAGGCTTGAAGGAAAAAAGCTGATGGACTATCTTCAAGCAGTACCAACCGAAGAATGTCAGGCCTAACTCCTCATCCTCTCCCCCATCCCACCCCTCCCTCAACTCCAACCTTTTCCCATCATGCCAGCTGCAAATGGTAGGAGTATCGTTGTTTACTGAAAACAATTCCAGTAATAGAGAGGGCTATCCAAAACAGCTGTTTTTTTTGTTTTTTTTTTTTTTTTTGTTTTTTTTTTTTGGTGAGACGAAACGATAGTGTGACGGAATACAACGCTCTCCAACAGAAGTGACTGTTAGGTTATGCGTGTACTTTAGAATAAAATATTTCAAAGGGGGTCACATTTTCAGGTCACTGACAATTAAAATCCCTCGAATTCAAAAACGCAAAAGAACATAACTTCTCCAAACCGGCCGGTTCACTAGCTATCTCCCCCCCC
>JAAVTS010003817.1:5016-16006 GCA_022845575.1 Baylisascaris ailuri | reverse complement strand
GGGGGGGGGGGGAAGAAATATAAAAAGAAATAGCTGTTGAACTTTTCCGAAAGAGAGGAAAATAGCCCTTGTATTTTTCTAGAGGAGAGGAAAATAGCTCTTGTATTTTTCCAGTGGAGAGGAAAATAGCTCTTATATTTTTCCAGAATACTGAAAAATAGCTTTTGTATTTTTCCGGGAGAGAGAAAAACAGCTCTTGTATTTTTCCGGAGGATAGAACGGAAAAAAGAAAGCGATTGAGCTACACACAACACTTCCCCCCCCCCTCCCCCCTCCCACCTCTCCAATTCACCACTCATCAAAAGGCACCTACAAGTAAAAATCATGTACAACATAAGCTATCAAGAAAAGAAAAAAAGAAAAACACTCCAGAATCTCATGCCGATAGCAAAACTTAGCTTAGTTGATGTTTTGTCTTCTAAGCTTTTATGAGTGCTCTTATTGGCTATAGTTTCGATAACTTTATTTTTAATTCTTTTCTAAAAACTTACAAAAAAAAAAAAAAACAAATATGATAAGAGAAGACGAGAAAAGAAAAATGAAATAACTTTCCAAACAATGACCAAAATAAAAGAAAAAAACTTAAAAATTCAATGATAAAAATTTAAGCTAACCGTATCGTTATGACGATGTCGAAGGCAAATAGGGCATTTATCTGTTTCAAGAAGCATTACTGATGTCTCACGAAGATACTAAAATGACCAAAATCTTTCAGGCTCCGATAAAAAAGAAGCGGAAAAAAGCCAAAAGAAAATGGAAAATCTAAAAAAAAAAACTCGTAAAAAATAAGTGGAAAATTGCAAAGAATAGGCTTGAAACTCTTACAAATACGATAAAAAAGATGCAATACCTTTCTACTCCCTAAGAAGAAGGCATAGCGCCATTCAACATTTGAAAAGAGAGGATAGAGTCTTTTTGAGCACTTAAAAGAAGGTGCGACACCCATACTGAAAAAAGGTGATAGAGCCCTTTTTAAACGCAAAAAGGCATAGCGCCTTCCCGGATTCTCCCTATCTATCGGGCATGGAGCTTTAGATATCTGAATCCGAATCTGAATAGATATACTCCCTGAGGCAGAGTAACAGTCCCTTGACGCCTTCAAAGACCATAAATTAAGATCGTTCTAAAAATTTCGCTTCGCCGATGAATTGGTGAAACGGCGAGATCAGGACAGTTGAGAAGAGAGACTTCCCTCTCCATGAAGCAAACAATAATAACGATTCATGCATAATAACCTCTGAAATCGATCGATCACCTTAACATTCAAATAGACTTTTCAAGCAAAGACTGGCAGCTATCGGCAAATAGCTGCCAGCCCCTTTATGACTTACAATCACCCAACTTATCACTACTTAAAACGGACCTTAGCATCTATCACCACATAAAAGTAAGTGATAAGTTTTAGTGAAATGCATTAAAAACTTGAAAAAAAATTACTTTATGCGGTGGTGGAGGTATATTGTTGACGCTTCGTGCTAACATTAATCTATGTTGTGCACCCAAATCACTGTTATAGAAGAAGTCGACGAATTGAACAAAAAGTAGCATATATCCCAACATTCGCCTTATTATTCCAGGCATTGCAACCAACGAACGCCAGAAACGATTTATAACACTGCAAATAAAATAACTTAAGTGATTCAATTGATACTGTAGTGTTACGCAGTAAGTTAATAAGTTAGGTGTAAGTGCAATTATGCATTGCATATTGCAATTCAATTCCACTGTTTATTAACTTTTTGCAATTGCAATTGATTGAAAGATGAAATTCACTAAGAAGCACAAAGATAGGTGATTTAGTACTGGAAAGGATTCTTAAACCCATTTCAACGGTTCACTTGGGTAGTGTCGGCCCAAATAGATCCGTATCACCGTGTCACTGGCATCGTTTACTTCATATAGCAAAGCTTTCTTTGCAATTCCTCTAGCTGGATCGTATAATAAATAAATATAAAATTGAATAGAGTATTTGACTGCAAATCATCTATAACTTCTCTTCTTTCAATATTTTTTGAATTTCTTTCTTTTTTGCAGATCAAACCTCACAGGTTTCATTTCGTTCATACTTCCTTCAAGGACTCCCTCTGACAACCTCCTCCCCCTATCCCTCCCCTCCTATCTTCTTTTCTGAGGATTTTTCAACCGGTCTCCGTTATCCTAGGCATATTATCAACAACATGAGTGTAGAACTAGACTTACCCACTCTGGCGCAAATGTCTTGGCACTTCGTCAAACTTTGCAATATCTTCAGGTGAAAGTCTCTCCAATCGAACACCAGCCAAATATAGTAATGGCGAATGAATACTGCATTGTGATAAGAGATAGGCAAATTGCAGCATAAATGTGCAAATGCTGAACATCCACTTCAACCATGGATACGCAGAGTGGAATAGACGTGCTAATCGCAATCTTAATGGCTCATCCTGAAATAAGGTGGTCTTATGCTGGAATATTTATATCTGTTTCGATAATGAGATTGAGATAGTCAGGCGAGAGAGGCAAAAGAGCCGAAAAGGAGCAAAAAGTAAATGCGGAAAAAGCTCCGAAAAAATCACTATTTAAACTGCGAGGGTGCAAAGATGTAAAAAATCTATAAAACTCATTAAATACTAAAAATTAATATATGTATATGAAATCGAAATCCATTTCGTCTATCGAAAAGGCAACGGCAGTGGGAATATCGCAAAAACGAACACCATGAAACGCATAGGCAGCATTGAAGAGATTTCCATCTCTAACTTTGTTAGTCATTTATGAGTGAATTTTCATAATTTATTTATCCCATTAGAGGCTTTCTTCTCTCCCTTTGTCCGATCTGCAAGCGACAGTCACAAACTTACACAGTTTTAAAATCAGTGGTGATAAGGTAGTGAGATGGGGAATGGGAGGGAGGGGGGGGAGGGGGGAGGACGGGGAGGAAGGCAGAAAGATGCAACGTCTGAGTTGCAACTTTTAACTTGGGTAGCATTCGAGTGAGTTTTCAGGCCTTCTGAACAACTGTCGTTTGCAAGCTGACACTATTACTTGGCCTTTAAATATATGTATATATGTAATAAATGTAAAATAGTAAACCACTCATTAATCACTTGATATGAGATATAAACAACACTATACGACAAGACTATCGAATAAACAAAAAACTTATGACCATCCCTAAAAGTTATAAGAAGAACTTACCCGACGTAGAGGAAGCAAATGCAGATAAAAAGAAATCCTTTCGTAGAGTTTATCCAATTTGCCGTTAAGATATGGCCACAATACCTAAAATCGTTATCACCAATTATTTCCTCAGACATTTCCTTATCATCGTTACCTATCAAATAAGATCTTATCACAATTGATAATCGCTAATCATTGTGGATCATTGAAAACGTTAAAATGTTATTTTCTAAATTTAAAAAAAAAAAAATTCGATTATCGATTAAATTTAGAGAAATTTAATATTCATAATAAAGAATTTTGAAAAAAAATTTTGAAATTCACTAAATGAGAAACTAAAACTGAAAAGAATTTATAAAATATAACTCCCATTTCACTAAATAATCCAACGGTTATTGGCAATGAAAATCAAAAACTTTTGAAGGGACAACAATTGGAATCCTAAACGGGAACGCGATAAACTATAATAAATAAATAAATAAATAAAAGGCTATAGGATTTTCTCTCTTCCTTTCATTTCAATCTCTTCCATTTTTTTTAAACAAGTAACCAAGTCATCGTCGATTCGCATACTCAAGTCACCGTCGATTCGCTCATTCTCATGCAATATAGAAATTAATCACTCACCAATACCAATAACGATTTAATTCGAGGTAATCCTTGTGATGGAATCGAACCTGTCGAATATGCTATACGTTTTATACTATAGAAATTCTCCGAAAACGATGCACCTATAAATGTTCGCATCAAATTTCTTTAAAAACCATCAGGTAAAATTTCAGATACTAAAAGAACGAAGTACTGCTAATATTTTCTTGCTGTAATATTTGCCTTGAGATTTATAAATGTTACTTAATTAAATTAAACTCTACCTATGCTAAGAATATACCGTAGTGCTATAATATACCGTAATGCGAATATAATATATTTCAATAATACCGCGAAATAAGCGTTCAAAAAGGGATAGCTCCACTACGGGGTACATTACACAACAATTCTACTCTAATAGCTCAGAAAATGCTTAGAAGAGCAAGAAAAACTGAAATTCCCAAGGGGTACAAAGATCGCGATAGTAGGGACAACTCCCCCCTCCCCCACCCCACCCCCTCCCCGTTAAGTCCAGCAATACCTCAAAATTACAAGCACATACCATATCTCTTTAAATAATGATTTTGAAGTACCAAATCGAATATTGCATATAATTCATCGTACCATTTATTTGCTGTACTAAATCGTTGTGGATGGATTATCGATAAATACTGCAATAAATGACGCAGTCATTATACGATAAGTTAAGTATACCTCAACTTAATTGAATTTCACCAAGTACCATAACAGGTAGTAAAGGTTAATGAGCACAGATCTCCTCAGGTCCAAGTAGAAGCCTGGAAAATGGGTCGTCTATATCAAAAACGAAATCACTTGGAAAAGGAAGTTAATTGATTTGGGACGGTGGATGGGATGGGGGAGGAAGCGGGTAAGCTCCGTATAACTTTCCCAGCCGAATAACCAGTCCCCCGACAATACCAACCGACCCCCTCTCCCTCCCGTTCTGCTGAGGCACATTCCTTTCCAGATCTCTACTACGTGGGATTCTTAGGTCCGGAATGATGGGCATCAGTAAGCGAATTCCGGAAGGATCCGTGAAACTGGAAGAAAGTAGATATCTCGAAATACGCTCGCGACGGAGTTCAAAGAAACCGACCTTAACGAGATGTGCAATTGCTGGTTTCAATGAACTCATGAGGCTCTCTTGTGAGAGAATATCGAAGATTGATGGCTGTTGACATACTAAGCTACTGAGATGAATTTGTGGATTTAAATGTGCCCCATACAAAGTTGCACCCGAGCCCGACATAACAGAACCTAAAATTAAAACGATACTTGAAACACATTGAGAACACAACTGAAATGAAATTCACCTCGTTGGATTTATAATCTTCTAAATATCAGAACGAATAAGGCGACAATATTAAGGATCATTCCTTCCTCCTTTCCGTCCGCGTTTTTTATAAATAGAACATTCATAAGTGCCGATGGTACTAATCATTCAGTATTCTCAAAAAATGGTATTTAAGAAAAAACCTTTTACATGGTGGTACTTTAGAAACACACATTTTCCACAGATGGAACTTGAACTTGCAACTATGTAGGGTAACCGATGGTACCCAACAGGTTATTCGGCAATCATGGAAGGTAACCAATGGTACACGACAGGTAATGAACGGACTATCCGGCCATCGTGGAAAACAATCAATAGTACCCAGCAGGTAATGAACGCATTATTCGGCCATCATGGAAGGTAACCAATGATATCCAACAGGTAGTGAGCGGAACATTCGGTAACCATGCAAGACAATAAACAAAAATACGAACCATAAGCAAAGAACGATTTATTTACATGACAAATAAACGATACGCACTTTATATACAGCAAAATAAAGTATAATAAAAGGCCTCCAAATTTGCCATTTAAAGTGTAATCAAATATATTTCCGCCAAGAACTCGCCAAAGATACAGCATACCTTGAAAATACCCCCTCCCCCCTTAATCTCTAAAACATTTCTTCCAATAAAAACCAATCTAACTAATAAAACCAATTTATAAATTCCCTCAGGCAATAAATCTAAGTTTCAATTGTTGAGAATCGAAAGCATTAAAATATGCAAATTTATAGAGCAAAATCAAACTTACAAATGTGAACTTAGCGAATACAAAAAAAACACACACACACAAACACACACATAATAAATCCACCATAAAAGCAACAAGAGATTCATAAGTGGCAGATATGCAAAAAAATAATCTGCGATTGCTCCCCTTGATACATATAAAAAAAAAAAAAAACTCCAAAAACATTCTTAAAATACTAAATATTTCCCTAATACTTATTTCGTATGTTTTTTTTAAAGAGATTATTAAAGAAATCTTCAGAGAGTTTTTTTCTATGGATGAAAAAATTCGATGCAAAATTTGAAAAAAGAAAACTCTGCGCTATTGTAGCCTCTCATACTTTAGTGTTCGCAACGACTAACGAATATAAAATCGACTAACAGTATTACATAATAGTGATTTCTGTCAACATGAACTCCGGCAAGAAAATCAACCTAAGCATTGAATTTTATACCTACATATATACCTATCCAAAAATGTGGACAGGTAAAGGTACACAGGCGTGAAAAAATGCTCGACAGATATGTATATATGTATAGACTCTTACCGATTTTACCACTAGAAATGATTGCATGTTTGATTACACACGAAAGAATGAAACGATTAGATGATCCATATTTAAGTCCCATATAAAAGTAGCCACATTTTTAGTAATTAAAACGCCACATTGTGTGAGGAAAAAAAAAGAAATAAAATCTTAAAAAATAGAGAAAAATTGAAATTTTTTTACAAACAATAAGCAAAGAAATTTCAAAAAAATTTGCAAAAAGCTATTAGCATATATGTTCGACCGATCATTAGCAACCTTTCAACGATTTTGAATACCATCGATGAGAACCAAAAGAATTTTGAAATTTTTCAATTTTTATAGAAATTTCTCCATCGAAAAAATATATCGGCATTGAAAATTTTCAGATTGCAATTTTTTGTAAAAAAAAAACATTAAAAAATAAAGTTTCTCTCCGAATAGAGAATAAATCAAAACTAAAGAAGTACTGATGAAAAATTCATTTTAGAAAAATGTAACCAAAGAAATTATCAAGAAAAAATTTTAGTCAAAAATTACTCTACGTATTTAATGCAGCAAAAATAGAAATATTATTGAAGTTTTCCACAGAGATAAAAATAATTTCTCCTTTGGAAAAAGTTACGAATAAAATGAAAAAGGTGAAAAAAAAATGCTTTTTCCAAACTCAAATATCTTCCCCCTCCTTCGGATGCCACCATCCCCCCCCCATCCCCCACAAAAATATTGCAGAGGTTCGAAATAAGCATATTTTCAAAACAGAAATAAAGGCTACAGCACAATAACCACATACCGGCACTAAATACACAACAGCAAACACTTCAGCAGCGAATAACACACTCTCTAGCGAAATCACACATATGACCACTGATATTGCACCCCAGAGATGGTTTATGATAACATCAATTACGCACCGCAACTTTAATAGCTGATTCCCGCATTTGTTACTAAACAAACGACCCAAGGAGAGATCGAACTTGCACCCTATATATATTAATCTGACGTCTAAACCACTCGGCTATCAAAACTTGTCACCCTGTATCTATTATCAGCTGAAAATTTATCCCACAGCAAAGTAGAGAATGACAAAACTAACACGAATCGATCGACGAATTACCACATAAATGGACAAACAGACAGGTAGAAAAAATAAAAAATAAATGTAATGCTCAAAGCAAAATCGTGGAACTGTAACGAAGAGATCTCAGATTCAGCAAAATTGGCAAAAACCATTTGCGGGATGAATGTAGATCAACCGATACACTACGGTTGTTTCAAGATTTCCGTTACAATCAGGGATATAATTTGCATATAGATTGGGCAGATAGGATCGCTAAATGATAAATGATTAGATAAACGATATCCTTATCAATCGCCAATCATGATATGATAAAATTTATGAAACATTTACATCATGGATATAACCCCATAAAAATTATTGCTGATTCACAATGCTTTTTAGGTTATCTTTGAATTTCCAGTGATTTACATAAAACGTGTCATTCCTAATAGCCTACCTCAGATAACCTTAATTTACCTGATTTCTTCTCATCTGATTAATAAAATCGCTTACCTGAAACAAGAACTACGATCGCTTATTTTAAGCTAAACGCTACACATAACTATCTAATCATCAAAGTCAAGAAATTTTAAAAATATTTTAATTCAGCATTTCTTCTCATAAGGCCACAAATAGATAAGGCACTTGATGAGCACTTCATTTTCAACTCCGTTTCTACAATTTTATAGACTAGAAAATCCTCTGCATATCTACTTCACCCTTTTCACTCATCAAATAGCTAATAGCACACCTACTACCAAACCCTCCCCTCCCTTCTCCCTCACCTCCCTCGATCACAGTAACCTCCCCTCTTAAATCTCATGATCCACAACTTCCACAGTGCAATCAATGTGCCCCATCAGGCCATTGAACAAAAAAATAAATCTCAGGAAGTTGTCCTTCGAATCGACTTACATCTTCATTACCATATGAATTCTTAAAACATTGAAAATGAAACGTGATCGTCTCATCGAATGGCAATTGTACAGTGGCGAATTCAACACCATCTTTACCTCCGTATGTTTGTACCGTTGCATCTGACTGAAATACTTTCCTTTAATGAATATAAGAATTTCAACGCCTTATCAATGAGCCTATGCTCTTAATGTCACTGAATTAAAGTAAAATACTAGGTAAACATCCTTGTCCATGACCAGCATGGTTTGCTGCTATGACATGCAAACGTCGTATCTATGATCTTGTCTATGACCACTCTCCAATTCGTTTGACCAGTGGATGAGGAAGGACGAAATCATCCATTTAAAGCAATTCAATCAGCCGCTTGATCGCCTCTTATGTAGCCAAGATGCTATGCCTATCGTGAATTGATGAATAATTCCACTTCCAATGATAGGTTGCTAAAAATCCCATCACTGGATCCATACCAATCCTAAAAAAAGCCAAATCCATCCCTAACAAGAGTTGGTGATCCAGTATGAATCTAAGGGGACCGACCCTATAGAAACGTGGCTAGGAATGAAGAAAGCAATAGAAAAATCACTTTCCCAACTAGTAGCTATCAAATTTAACATATTAAAAATAATAACTTACCATAAATTTCATTCCGGCTACATAGTTGATATTAGCTGGAACCACTATTGGTTTTGAGAAATTCGCCACTAATGGTTTCACATCACCCATAATTCCTTTGAGTAGAACCGTCTCAACGGCACTAACACAATTTGTGTTCGGTGTACCTTCTCGTGAATCCAAATATGGATTTAACTGCAATATTCAAATATCGAAAATTTAACATTTAAAAAAACGCTTTTCTTCAAACTTTTTCCCGAATTAGGAAAAAATTTGCAAAAATATATCACAATTTACAAAATTTCATTATAATCTAGAAATAATATAAAATTACAACCAAATGTTATTATATATTCAATTATAAAGACTCCAAATGTAAATTAATCAATTTTAAGGTTGATCAAATTTGTTGATAATTTGGTATATCGGGACATTCTAGAATTAAATAGGAAGTATCCTTCATGCTTCCAACCTTAGTGACGAAAAAATCATCTCTTTTAAACGAAATCACTCATAAATTATAAAATAAGAGCTCTAAAAATTTCAAATAGAAAAAAAATAACAATAACTAAAAGTCTCTAAGATAAAGCAACAATATTCCACCTGAATTTCAACTTGAGCTTGCCATTCGAGTGCAACCGATGGATCCATAAATGAAATATGTGGTTTTGTCATCGGAACAAATCCATAGATTCCAAATCCACTAACCATTATATCTCGATCAGCCGTGAAACTGCAAATAATTCAATTCCTATTTATTTGGAATTTCCATTAGTTACTTATTATTCGTTAAAACCACTATTCCCTTAGGGTCTTATTCATCGTATTCATCCTTTGAAACGCAATTAACATCAACAACGACGATCACATGTAAATATGTAGACTCATCCCCTTAATCGTCGAGGCTCCGGTACGGCTTGCCTCAACTCCGACCTTAAACTGCGCTCCTATAAGGCTCCGTATGGGTGGAAACGTATTGACATAAGGCGGGGAGGGAGAGAGGGGAAGGAGACACAAGTAAATAAAGTGGAACTTAAATGTCCCAAAGTCTCCAGTTAAGCAGATATTAGACCGCATGTCCTACCAAATTCAATCCCCCCCCCCCCAGTACCATTCATTAAAAATTTCATCGATATTCCAATACCCGCCTTATTCTATAATAAATAAGTTTTGAACGCTTCAGTTGAAATAACAAAAGCTGATAAGAACAAAAACTTGAAAGCGCAACATGTGCAGCAAATTGGCACAAAATGCGCTTTTTAGACTTCTTTCCACTGAAAATGCATGAAATGAAACAATAAAAAAATCAATCACCGAATCCCATAATATCTTCCTATGAATTAAATGAACCAAATAAAAGAAAATCTGAAAAAAGTTTCTACCAAAATCTGTTCTCACGCTTGTTACATCGTTTGCCTGATAGGTTTGGGAATCGCTGAACAACATGTTTTGAGCGGCCATTGCAACGTAGCCCTAAAATTATAGACGACCTTAGTGTAAACAACACATGACGTTCCCAATATATATAAACAGCAAAACAAAGCTCGCATTCTATGTTATGAAACTTCTAATATTTCGTTACCTGGGAACCTTTACCTACTTGGGAAACTTTTACCTATCTGGGAAGCTTTACCTCTACCATTATTTCATAAAAATCATACTAAAAGATCTAAATCACATAGCATGAATGAATTCAACAACCACCACCAACTGATTAGCTAATATGACGGCAAGCAGATGCTGCAACATTGTTAAAAGTAGTAAAAGAAATCAGTTTTCGTTTTACATTGTGAAACTTACCTGTCGGATAGGAGACAGGTGGTCGCGGTATAACAGTCAAATGAAGAAATACTTGCGCAATCTCTTCACATGTTAGCAATGATGAACTTGCTAGAAAAAAAAACAGAACATATTTGAGTAATAATATAACAAATTACAAAATTTTAGGCATAGAAATAACTTCTGTTGAAATAAAAGTTACATACGAGTGGATAAAAGATCAAAAATTAAAAAAAAGAGCAATATGCACATGCATTTTCAA